>JAKSZP010005294.1:0-288178 GCA_022478985.1 Massospora cicadina | reverse complement strand
TTCTTCAAAGCAGGCTAATCCCATTTTGGTTATTGTAGATTATTTCAAATAAAGGACAAACTTAAGATTCTGTGAAATGGACTGTTTATTTAAGAGAAAACTTAGTACTTTTATACTAAATACTAAAGAATCAGGATGTAAAATAAATTTAGTGGATATTGAATAGTGGATTGGGAAGATAATGTATCTTCTTCAGGAACCTCGGAACCATCTCTTCTTCCATTGATTTCTTCCTTGGGCATTCATTTTCTCAAATTCCTGAATTCGTGTACTGTGGCGGTGTGTGGAGCCTTTAGTATCAGGATCGTTGGTTCTGTGGCTCCTGTGAGCTTTGGTGGAGTCCAAATTTTCATTACCATTGGTGGACTTAATGTCCTGGTTGCATGATGGCACCGTTCTTTCATTTTAAATGTTTTCCTTTTTGGTGCACCGTTCAGCACCTAAGTTGTTCTATTCCTTCTCAATGTTAATCAAATTAATATTACCATTTTTGGAGCTAAACTCATCATGGTTTATTAATTTTCTGCACTTTGATCGGTATTTTCTCAATTCTACCAGAGGTAGAGGATTTACCAATTTTGCGGTGCACTAAATCTGAGACACAGTGCAAAGAATTTGTGGAAAAAATAGGTGGAGCACATGTCGCCCACTGCTATACTTTTCACCTTGAACTGAACACAAACGCAATGTTTGTGTTGTCTTACCAGCGCGTAGAGTTGAGCAGATACTTCTTCCCACTTAATACCCCAAGCTGGGCTGTAGCCTGCAGAAGGAACATTGGACTCCAGGTGGTCCAATTTGCAAGAATGCACATAATAACCACCAAGGCAGCCTATTAGTGATGCGATGAGAGGTGGTGTGTCTGACAGATGGTGTTTGCTTTAAAGGTTGATCAGGTAGAAAGTGGGTCTGCACAGAACAGTGTGGCGAATTTTGGTGCTGAAGTTTTGGTGGCCACCCATGCTGAAAAGATGGGCGAAATGATCTTGGCTGGATGAAGTTTGCACCACTTTGGCACCTGTGCCGCTAGGCTTGACAAAATGAAGGAAATTACCACTATCCTGTGGTCAGAGAAAACATATTTTGTTACTTTAAAGTGTGCAATTTTGGACCAAAAGTTCAATGGGGCAAAAATAAGGTCAATGCGGGACATAGACCTTAGCTGACCGTTGTGCACATGGGGACGGGACCTGTTGGGAAGCAGCGGTGCATGTTTGGTGAGGGTATTAAATATCCCCAAAGTGGCTTTTAGAACTCAGAGTTTGACATGACTTTGTGGGGGTAGGCATTGAAGGCCAGTGGTTGGTGGTCAGGTTGGCCCACCAGTTCGTGTCCCACCCACAAATGGATCAGGTGGAATTTTGAGGTAAGTTAAAGCTGAGAGGAAATCCTGGTGAGCCTGCACACAGCTCAGTGCATAAATATTAATGACAGATGCACTTCATTGTCTTATGAAAAGGACATGACCAGCGCATGCCCATTAAGGTATGAATTTTTGGAAATAAAATTTATAACTACAGGTCACATATATAAGCACCCCAAAGTGCGGTGACCAAAAAGAAAGCGAGGGGAGGAGCATGATTGCCCATGTGTCCTCAGCACCATGTGGACAGTGGGTTTCCTGAATGGTCAGGATGTTCACAGGTAAATTATTCTTTAAATAACTCAGTTACCTAGCCCAGGACGGCGAGGCCTTGAGTCCAGCATTGTCCAACGTCCCTAATGTGAAGGCTCCCCCTATCACACCTTAGGTGCAATGAGAAGGGTCCCCTTGCCCTTCAGCCTCTTTTTCAGCACGCTTCTTCTCAGCACCATGTGTGTTTTGTGCTACTGAGTAACTGTCCTTAGGGAGTGCTTTTGCTGTAGTTTATAGTCAGATTTGGAATTATTTTATTTATTTTGATTTTAAAAATGGAGTGCTCCTGCAGTGCACTTTTGCATGTCAAGAAAAGCTCTTTAGGGGAATGGTTTGGAGTAATTGGTTTTACTTGGTGCTTAGCAATTTTGTTTGGGTAAATCAACTTATCCATATGGTCTACAGGTAGGTGGGTCCAATCTGATTGGTGATCGGATTCTAGAGCTGCTTCAGCTTTAAATGACTCGTCAGCTTGGGTATGGGCAGGCGGGATCTAGGACTCTGCTAACGCCACTGCCTTGGCTGCTGCTCTACAGGCCTGTTTGGCCTTTTTGCGCTCTTGTGGGGACACAGGTTTTACCTGAATGTAACACCCCTGCGCACCCCCATGGGAAGGCGGCATCAGTGTCAATAGCCAATATGTAATGGGAGTAGGCACTTCTCATCGCTTTGGGAAGGATTTTTGTTTTGATTGATGCCCTCTCTGGAAGGGAAGGTGTGCGCCTTATGGCCAAAAGCACAACAAAAGGTGTGGTTAGGGGCGCGCTATCCACCATAATGAGGAATGGGCAGTAATCCTGCCTGTCAATAATTACAACTGCGGTGTGTGGAATTTAGGGTAAGTCTACTGCACTGACCACAGATAAGGTGATCACTGCAATCGCTTTGCCTGAGCACAGCTCCAGCAAAAGTGTGAAGCGTTTCATTTCAAAGGAGTGAAATTTCCTAGCTTTTAAGACCAGCCATGAGGTAGTGGTCCAGCACTGTGCGCTTTATTGATGTGGGGAGGAAGTCAAACGTGACAAGAATTTGGTTAAATTTAGTACAATGTATGTGCTTCATTTTGACCACCCGTTAACCCTCTGAGAGATCAACCACCACGTACACCTGTGCAGCTTTATCTGATGTCTGTGCAGATTCAAACCCAAGATCCAACCATCTGTGGGTCATAGAGTGTGTGGTGCAACATATACTGCAGCTGGGAAGTGTTTGATCAAATTATTGCAAAACGTTTCATAAAGGGCCGTTAAATTACACAAGATTGCAATGGCTCTGTTTCAAAACTTTAATGATTGATTCCTATGTATGTTTGTGTGCTGAATCCAAAAATGACCTTAGTTTCTTTCCATCACATAAGACTTTTTTAAATCACTTTTTCCAAATGTAGTATATGTCAAAAACATCACAAATTTGAGACTTAATGACAGAGTAAAATAGGTTTGTTTTGTATAAAATGTATTATTTTGCAACTTATAATAGACATAATATAATAGAATATAGAAATATAGAAAATAAAAAACTCACGATTTTAGTTGTTGTGTTGATGTCTTTTTGAGCTAGCCATGCTCTGTTTCAGTTTTTTCCGTACATGTGCTCTTCTGGGATCATCTTGGTGCAACATCCAGCAATAGTCCGCCATCATTGTAGTATTCCATCTTCATTGGTAACGCTTTTCAATTTCTTTGATGTCCTGAGAAATCTCTCACCCATCTCTTCACTAACAGCACCCAGATTCTTAGGAAAGTAGTCCAAATGTGAATGTAGGAAATGAACAATTAAACTCATGGAGCAGCCCAAATTTGGTACTTCTGCAGCATAGTCTCAGAGATAGACTTGAAATTCAGATCCTTCTTGTTGCCCAAAACTTGGTTACTATGTATTTAAAGGCGACCCAGGCTTCTTTTTAAGAATTTTCATTTATTTTTCAAAATTTCCATCTTTGCAAAGTTTTCTAATGTCTGGACCCATAAAGTCACCCTTTTAGTTTTGCAGTTAACAGGGCTGAAACTTTGTTAAAAATGTACTAGAAACGCTTACCATTTTTGGTAAAGCTTTCACAAATTGCTTCATCAAGCCTAATTTAATATTTAGATGTGGAAGGAGAACTTTTGTCAACTTGATGAGAGGTTTTTATAGCACATATTTTGCTCCAGGTTCCAATGAAGCTCGTTGTGGCCAATCTTTCTGTTTACAATGAATTACCCTGTCTCTGCTATCCCACTCACATGAAAAACAAGGAAACTTTGTGTACCCACCTTGCTGTCAAAGGATCATCAATACTACTTTGAGATCACCATACATGATCCACTTATGATCATCTTACTTAATTTTATAGAAAACAAATTTTAGGGTGACATACCGTTCTTTTAAGTGTACAGAATGCCCTATGGGTATTGACTCATACCTGTTTCTGTTATGAAGCAGGACAACTTTAAGGCTTTGTTTCAACGAATTGATGAATAGTCTCCAATCAGTGCTTTCATACAGAATGTTGAATGTCTTAAAAAGTTTAAACACATTATTGCAGAATACTAAGTTTCCTTATTCCAAAAAGTATAAAAATAAAATCTATTTCTCTGTACCTGAACCAGAAAAATGAAGTGCCAGCTGCGTGCAAAGTTTTATCTTAATCTGTGAACCAAGCAATTATGAAGGCTCTTTGGTCAGATGTAAGTCGTGAATCAAATTGTTCAGTTCAGTTTATGTAAATGGTTGTGGAGCAGAATTGCTAGGTTCATACTCCTCGTCATTATCTTCAGTTTCTTCACTTGATTAAATCTCTGGACCATTAACTTCAGATAAATGTTTTGGTTTCATAGGCACTGGTACGTCTGGAACATGAGGGACATGACGTAAAGCTGATGGCAGACTAGATAAGATGATGTTCTTTTTATTTTTTAAATTTGAAACTGTGAACACCAGTTGACAAAAGTAACAATCATCACTATGATTTTGTGGCTCTCTCCAGACCATCAAAAAGCCAAATCTGAAAGCATGTTGTTCACCCTTTGACCACCGTCTCAGTTCTTCAACACACATATAGCAAACATAGTGGGGCGCCCAAGTTTTTTCCTAATTTCCTATTTTTAAACCAAAATATGCGAGATATACTTGCTGCACAAATCATGATATATGTCTTTTTTGTCTTGACACCATTTACTCACCACAAATGTAACAAAAGGAATCTGCAGACTTTTTACAGCCTCTTGACGCCATTTGAACACTGTTTGTTTGCTTTATAACTTATATCCGCTGACACAAACACTTTTGATCATGGAGGATATATACCAACGGTTGCTCCAACACTGACAGTTGAGTTGTACTACACATTTAATGATGAAAGCGCTGCCATGTGCCAGTTTATGCTATCAACGATTTGTTTTCATCATAAAATGACAGATTGCAGCATTTCCTATGTACTTAAATCTGTCAGTACATCTTATAATTGTGATTTTTTTATATATAACACATTTGGCTGGTCCAAAAAGATGTTGACACAATGAATAAGTTCGTGAGTTTTTTATTCTCTATGTTTCTAAATTTCTATATTCTATAATATTATGTCTATTATAAACCGCAAAATAATATTGTTTTATATGAAACAAACTTATTTCACTCTGTCATTAAGACTTTTATTTGTGATATTTTTGATATATATTACATTTGGCAAATTGCGATTTAAATAAGTCTGACGTGATGGAAAGAAACTAAGGTAATCTTTTATTCAGCACACAAACATATATTGGATTCCATTATCAAACCTTGAAAAACATGATACAACCGAATAAATTCAGGCCTGTGTTATTATCAAAAAAATTGAACCCCATGCTCCACTGATGACGGGGGCTGGGAATGCTGAGTTTTGATGAACTAGAGCATTTGGATTTCCAGGCTAAAATCTCTGGTGAAATATTCACGCTGTTTAATTTGTTTTATCTTGGCCAATGGTGTCACCAGGACATATACAAACTTTAACAGTGCAAATACTGACCCTGTACCCTTTACAAAGTTTACCCAACCTTCAACCAAAGTCGGGTGCATGCTAATCTCCAGGTGTTGATTATCAAACTTACCCAGTCTTGATTTGAATCAATTTCAATAATGATTGCAACGAGATAGAAAAGTTTTAACAAATCAACTGTCTTTCACAATAGTTTTGTAAATTATCAAAGCTTTTCATCATAATAGCACTACTGAATCTTGAAAGAAGTGATTCTACTATAATTGTTGATCACTTGATCTAGATAAAGGATCATCTTATTTATCAAAAATTGTTGTTTATTTTTTGTAGATCTTTAGCTTAGTCTTACCTATATTAATGGAAAGAAAACTTAACCGCGTAGCCATGCTATAAGATAGAGATAAAGTTGGCCAGCCAACAACAGCCTGTGTAAGCTGCACATAAAGGGACCTTGCTTTACACTAGTGGTGCTCACTCCAGGGGGCTGTAGCAGCTAAAAAGAGTAAATTTTAAACCATATGATGGACTAGCCTCAGGAAGGGGTAAAATTGCAAGGACAGCCAACTAGTAACTTTCTAAGTTTAAATCTTTTACTCCTAATTGCTTGGCACTAGAGGAAGTCGGATCTTAATGTTCTCCTTGTTTGAGAGTTTTGAGACATATATGTAAGCTGTGGAGTAGCTGAGAAAGATTGGGACATGTTAATTCAGGGATTCTGGCTCTTTGGTCACGAACAATATGATCTAGTGCCCACTTTCTTTTATATTCAGCTGACTAGGACCAGTTGATTAAAAAATATGAGGATTTTGAACTTTGAGGCATTGTCAAATACTACAACAAGCTGGTACCCTATCTAAGATGGGCAATACCTGTCTGGGTATCTCATACCCATCATAAAATTACCCTTTAACCACTTTTTCGCCACCACGCCCTAATTATGGAAGTTTTTAACAAAAACCATTAAAACGTGAAATACTCCAGGTCATGCATTGGCAGCTCAAAACCAGATTCTAAGGTGTTTTTAAAAAAGTCAGCAACAACTACAACCTTAGTGTTCAGATTTTGCAACAATTGAATGAGCTTATTAACCATCTACACCATACCAGTTGTCCATAAGTATCAAGCCATAGACAACTGTGGAGTCACAAATAATTGGATTTAAAGAATGAGTCCTCTTAATAAAGAAGCTGAACGTAACCATTTCACTCCAGGTAGGCATTACTTGTCAAGCTGAGGCAGTTGAGGAACTCAACTTATATCCTCAGCATGAAATGAGGTGGCCGCACAGCACTTGGGAAGCAATATAAAGGCCACCAACCACCTCATGACTAACTTGTAACTACTTAGAATTAACAAACAGTCATGAAGCAGGACATTGATGTATTGAAAAGACTCATTCCATTCGCTCCAACAAGAGAACAGAGATCTCCTCAAGTCAAACAACTAGCTATGGCGTCATGTCTGCAAACTTTGTAACACAGAGACTGCCCACAAGTTTAAATTAGAGGATCTTCACGATTGTGTGCATGACATGCAAAAAGCTTCACATAATTGCAACAGTCAAACAGAAAATCTTTCATGAGCATGAGAACTGAATCACTTGGGAACGTCAAATTGAAGTTGAGATAAAGGATGGTAGATATCAATGTCCCTGTCAAACCGTGTCTTCTGCTCATTCTGAGCTTTTTAGAGAAAACCTATGGAAGAAGCAGTTCTCTAAGAACTAGTGCGTCAACCTATGCACTCCTTACTGTCATCATTTTTTATTTTATATTTTCTGTGATGACCACTGCTCCAGCCCGGAGTCAACCTTGGGCTTGTAACCCAGGACCTCAGGTTAGCACATCACAATGACGTCAAGAAACAGAAAGCACTAACTGAAATTTTGACAGTATAAATTTAGTTAATCTCTAAATTTGCCAAGCGCTGGTATGTGAAGTCATTCTTGAAAGTTTTAAGATGACTATATATAAAGCCAATAATTTTTTTGAAGTCAATACTATGGTTTAATGTGTACATGACCAGGATTGAGATCAAATTATGCCATATTTACAGAGAGGAACCTGAACTTTCACTGATGTGGAAACGTGGTTTTTATAAAAGTTTAAAAGTTCCAAACGCATGGCTACACAGAAGGCTGAATTTATGAGGATTTAGCTCAAGAAGAACAAAACCAGAAACAATTTTGATTAATTTACCACGCAAACCAGGTGTTGTTGGATGCTAAAACCATGGTAGATTTTGAAGCTAATATTGCGCTCTAGTATATCACCAATAATTACTCAAAAGTACACCAATCTCTATTTTAGGCACTTGTGAAGACTTCTAGATACGATATATATAATGAATATCTTAAAAGTGAAGTCACGTTTAAGACGCCTAATAGGGAAGCGCAAACCAACTGACCTCCACAAGTGAATGAAGTCAGAGGGACTATAGAGATTCCCTCCACGTTAAAGGAATTTTAGAAATCGCTGCACCTAGCTAAGATAACATGTTACATCTGTGAATCTAAGGGGCACTAATGGCCAATTATCTTAAACGTCGCCTTGTGATGAACCTTGCACATTTCTAGAGGATGACATTCAGGCTCAAAACATTGGCAGTATAATAGAAGCTATCCGCTGCCATTTATCATCCAGATTTGTCCCAAAAGTCAAGAAATTGCAAATTATCCTCATATGTTAGACATTTTCCTTCTTGACTTAAGAAAAAGAATGTTGGAAGTATTAGTGCTCCCAAATCTGCTATTATGATTGGCCCATCTCCTGCCTAATCATCAAATAATATTTTGGTTAACAATGATATAAGTACAAATGGCGAAAAGACCTTGTCAGATTCTCAGTGGAATCCTAACTATCAGAAAAATATGGCTTATAACAAAAAATAGCTTAAGAAAGGTAATAACTAATAATAGGATTATTCTGACTTCTTGGCTGAATTTGGGTTGTTTGTCACCACACGGGTTTGAACACCTCTGAGGTGAGAATATTTTACCTGTTGATGATTGGGTGCGAGTTAACCAATCCTGACCACACAAGTCTGACCACTGCTGAGGTGAGAAGATTTTACTCAATGATGATAGGGTGCAATTTAACCAATCATTACCACCCAAGTCTGGCCACCACCAAGGTGCAAAGATTTTACTCACCAATGATAGGGTAAAAATTAACCAATCATTACCACATGAGTCTGACCACCGCTAAGGTGAGAAGATTTTACTCGCTGGTGATTGGATACAATTCATCAAATTGTTACCACATGGGTCAGTTTTGCCTCAAAATATTTATCTTTGATCTGATAGGCCAAAAGCCTATATTTCCTAATTTAGATGACTCAGCTTTATATACTTTTGCCTTGAATACCCATGGTCTCAAAATCTGAACTAGTTTAAATAGGAAAAACTTATATCAAGAAAAGGACCTTCTTTGGGTTTGCCCTTCTTAAACGATAAAAAACTTTTAAAAACTTTAACAAAGCGCTATTTATTACTTTTATTATAAAGTAAAATTCTCACTATAAAACAAATTATTTGTGGCATCTGTTGGCAGATCCCACATCATACTCAAGGAACAGTCAGGGCATCTTAATGGTGTTGGCCATCATCAGAAGTCAACAAATGGCCATGGAATAAAAATGACAGAAATTGTCTCTAAACCTTACTCTACCCAACTTTTTGAACACAGTTGGGACTAAAGGGAGGTTTGAAGGCGGGTCCTTCAATTCTGCTGAGGTGGACAGGTGAGAGGAGGACTTAACCTTAATACTAGGTTCGGAGGTCCTAATAATTAATAGTTAGGAATTAACCTAGGCAGGTTCAGAGGTCCCAAAAAGTTAATATTTTGGGACTTAATTACACTGGTTCAGAGGTCCCAAGAATAAGAGAGTGAACTTTACAAAGAGCCTAATTAAAGGTAAAAGTGTAAAAGTTATTTTATTGATTAAATCATTTGCACCTTAAATAGTGCTAGTAAAATAAGGGATAAAATAAGAGATATAAGGAATGATCAGCGCAAGCCCTGTTGGAACTGAAAATAGATTAAGAAATATTATCCTAAATATTTTAGAGGATAAAGAGAAGTAGGTAACAGATAAAGTACTCATAAGATAAGGTGAAGTTTGAGATAAGATAACATTGAAGTAAGGGATTCATTCCCTCCAGGGTAGAATAATAGTTGTTATTGAGTTTATCAGCCATGAATATCAATTAGTGGAGCAGTTTGATTATAATTTATCTCAAGTTCATCCAATATTAATTTAATTTGGACAATGCTAAGTAAATCGAAGTTAATAATGAGTTTGGGCTTTAGACCCAGCAAAGCATCAATTGGTAGATTAATAATAGTAGTTATATGTTGATATTGCCCAAAATAAATAATAAATTCAAAGCCCCAAGTCAAGGCTTATTTAAACTGTTGAGAATCCCAACAAACATAAACAATTATTAGATACTAAAGAGTCTCAATTTTTATCTCCTATAAAAAGATTTAAAGTTTTACTACCAATTGAGACCCTGAACACCCTCTTCTCAATGTAGGTGAACAGATCAAGACTATGATTAGTAAGTCATAACTCCATCCAATCTCAACACAAATGGGGTTTTCCATAACTTTTCCAATTGTAATTATATTAAAATTTGTCTAAGCAAAGTTCAGGTGCAAGCCATTGTTAACAGCGGCGCTTCTGTAAATTTAATCTCCAGTAAGTTCTCAAAATTGTTGATACCATCCCTCAAGTATCCCCCATTAAAGATATGTAACACCTTTCCTATGGGTATCACTAGCTAAGAGGCATATAGTAAATTACTGATTATTTTACTCCTTGCAGGTTAGTGCACCTGCTATTGTGTTTCCCAATGACAACTATCATTTTTTGTGGGTACTAGTTTCCTTAAATTCTATAAAGCTATTATAGACTTTAGGGAATACTTTTACTGCCTTTTGTCAAGAACTAGCCCTTCACTGCACTAGGGATAATTGTGCTTTGCTAAATCACAAAAGTAATTTTATTAAAATGGTCTTTTTTGATTATGTATTCTTTTCCTGTTACCAACCCGTAGGTCACTAAAGTTCTCCTTTTCCTGCCACCATTATTAATTAAGGCATTCCCTTTAAAGACTCAAAAAATTGTTTTATATCCCATAGAACAGTGTGTGGTGTCTACTGGGATGAGCCAGGTTATCTGAAGGGTTGGTAGGAGAACTTTACTCCTCTAAGTAACTATTAAGGGCTAAACTTCTTGCTGCCCCTGGAATAATCTCTTCTGGCTACCAGGAGATTTGTGTACTTCTCGCCAATCTAACTGACACCAAAATATTCTTCATGAGTGAGAAGAAAATCGTGTTCTAAACCCTTACTCCTCTGTAAGAAATTTAGAAAGTACATTAGTTTAAAAAATTAACAGAGTTTATTTTACCCAAACTGCCTCTACTAAAATGTGTGGTCATCACTCATGAGCAACCTAATGGTTAACTGAGATATAGAAAGATCAAGAGATGTAATTCAAACAAATTATTCTCAAGTCTTTGTGATAGATAGGTATAACCTTAGATGCGCTGTGGAAATCCAGCATCATATTAAAGCTTGGCATGCAAACCCCACATGATTGAAGCCAATATTGGAGAAGTAATTCCAGTAAAAAGGAGGTGAAAAAGGAGTCAATATGCTCTTACATTAAGGAATAATTACCTCCTCACGCAGCCCATGGTCTGTCCAGTGCTCATAGTTAAAATAAAAAGTTGTTTGAATATATTAACAATGATATTAACATCTGAATAGCATAACAAAAAAGAAGACATATACTTTACATAAAATAAATAAAACTTTATAATAGATAGTAGGTCCTAAATATATTACCACTATGAATCACATAAGTAAATGCTGGCTGAACAACCTATCTCATGAAGACCAGTAAAACTTTACAATTATTACCTCTTTAAAGCTGTTTCAACTGACTCAAACGGCTCAGGGACTGTGCAATGAGATGACCACCTTCCAGCGGTTGATAGAAATATCATGAGAGATTTGAATATCAGGTAATTCTTATTATCTTGAAGATATAGTGGTTCTTAAAAATGGTTGCCCAAAATTTAGAGCATCTGGTAAGTCTTTTGGAGGTTGGCGTGAGCTCAATTAAAGTCTAAGCCTAGCAATTGCCAGTTTTTAAAATCCCCAAATGGAATATCTGGTGCATATTGTCAACAATGAAATATGGCAAAACCCAAAAGATTGAGGCCATCAACTGCATGTTAGGACCTGAAAGTAAGTAAGATATCAAAGTTATTCTTAAAATAGTTTGATAAAACTGGCAAACTATACTGGGATTTGCAAAAATTACTGAGCCTTTATTCTATCTACTCCAAGGAGGAATCTTCTTCCAGGGGTCACAAGATTTCAGAGACTCCTCTAACCAAATGTGGCAAGCTATGAAAATAAGCCCCATTCCAAGATTCTCAAGTTCAATCAGCCTTTTATTATTCAGTCTGATGCATACCTCACAAGTTGGTAGCTGTACCCTTCTAGATAGGTGATTATAGGGAGAGCACCGGGTAGCCTTGTCAGGATTCTCCCTTATTGGGGAAGCCCCAAAAAGGGAACATGACCACTATTGCTGACGCTGGATTGGTGTCATGGCTGGATGACTTAATAGTGGGAGTTAACGCCAAAGATAAGGCTGGGCGACAGGAGGCCCAAAAGGTGAAACTTCAGGCTCTTCCTGACATGAAACACACCTTAGACCAACGCTGGGTGCAAGCAAAACATGCCCAGGTTAGTACTAATGGGGTTCAAAACGCCCACCCCTTATCTCAGCCTAGGCACTGAAACAAACAATCTACATAACAAACAAAGATGGTTCAATTTGTTTAATTGGAGAACGAGGGTTTGAATCCTGTTCCAGTTATAAAATCATGTGCTTGGGTAGAATACAGCTTCAATCGATCACTTGAGTGAAGGCACCTTTGGTTTACTTTACCAAAATGGACAGAAGCGTTTGTCTATTGGAGCATCAAGGCTTGGGCACACTTCCGCAGAAAGTTAATTACCCTGACCTTCTTTAAATATGTTTTTGTGACCAACATTCCTTGTTGGTCGACTTGCTCAAATTGATTTACTTGTTATTTTATGTTTACTTATGGTTCCTTGGGCAAACTTGGGGTCGGACCTCTTTGAGGAGGTCTCCAACTATGTTGGCCACTACATCCTATCTCAATTTACAAAAAACCCAGGTGCTCCCTTGGGCCGCTCAGGTCCACTCCATATTGAGGCACACAAGCCTACTGGTACCAACTTACACTTGATTATGGACTCCCCTCTGGGGTCCACTCAAGCTGTGTTGTTTCTCGCTTACCTGGTACTGTATATCGCGCTCTACACCCTTGCCTTGGGTCCCTTATGTACAGGCACCATTTAAGGTGCCTTATTTTCCATTCTCCTAACGGATAGTTCCCTAGCAGTGTGGGTTTGCATCCCACATCACCTTGCTGGGAACAAGAGAGTTACAGAAACTCTCTTATCATTAGTTGACCCACCTTTTTATTATACATGAATGAGAATTATCCGTGTGGAACTTTCATTATTAGTAAACTGGGTCCGCTGGCCATTTGTCATTGCCACAATGGTGCTCACCACAGTTTTCTCGTTTGGTTTGGTTTGGGTGCATCTTAGCGTTATTCTGGCCGCTACCAATTGGGAAGTGCCCACCCTTCCTGCTAATACCTGGTGGTCTCAGACTTTTTGTGATCCTGTTGTTGCGATTCCTCGCCTTTCTCCCAAGATTTACTCAGAAATTCAACAGACCTTGGCTTCCCTGGAGCCAAAATACTCTTTAGGAAATAATAATTTGTCTGGTTCACATCCAATTTGCAAGGAGTGGATCTGTTGTCCCAGTTGTCTCCAGAAGCGGCCAACTAGGTTTTTGCGGTATTCTGCACTCAGATGCTCTTGTGGCGAACAGTGGAGGGCTTAAAGCAGGTCCTGGAGAGGAGTTGTCCTGATGGAGCATCCCACCGCTCCTTATATGAGTTCTTTTTGCTGCATCAATTGGGTTGGCTGATGAAAGCATATTTAAATGAATTCTGTGAAAAAGTCCAGGCTTTGCCATTAACTGACGAGGTTAAAACGTCTTTTATCCATTTGACTTTGGACATATTGATGCAAAACTCCCCGATTTGGCAGTCACCCCTTCAAACTTTGATCTATTTGTCAAAACCCTTTGGGGTAGTTTCCCCACCCCAACCCAGAAGGGGCCAAGTAATTTGGCTGTCATCAGATTTTACCCTATAAATATGGAAGCCAAAAAGTTGCACTCATCTCTTAAAATGAAGGAATCTTATCCTTCTAATACTTTGAGTTCTTCTGATATTGAAACTGAACAGGGTCTAGCCCTGAGAATGAATTAAAGGTTCTAGATGATTCCACCAAAATGATGTCACCTGTGGTTGCCCCTATAAATAATGATTCCTTGATTAGTGATATTTCCTAAAAAATGAGGTGCTTCCCACTGATTTCCTCCCCATCTCAGCAGAAATCGAGAGCATAGGAGGTCCAGACCTGAATTTAACCAAAAATGGGACCCTGTAAACGTTTTTTCCCAAGACATATCTGGGGGGCATACCAATTCATTATTTCTGGGCTTGGGGGTGATGGCCCTGGATAAAATGCACACCAAACCATTTGAATAGGTGTGGGTTCGCTGGAGCCTGAAAACGCGTTTTATAATGGGAGCAATTTATCCCATAAAAAACTGTTTATATGCTCATATGGTCTGGATGAGGACCCTATTCTGGTATATCAGATTACCCCTGAATACCCTCGTTTGACCCCTACCATGATCAGGGGCACTCAGGAAATGAAAAGGAACTGCGTTATAAATATAAAGATGTATTGCACCTGCAGAAGGTGTGGTGGGATATGTGTCCTTATTAGTAAAAGTGGCCCACTATCCCTCCCCCTTCTTTGATTCCAAAACATACCCTGCAGGCATGTTCAAGCCAGAGGAAGAGTTTTTTGGTGAGATGGTGGCGTTTTCTGATTTGAATAAATCCCATTCTGGATACTTCCTGTTGACTGCTACCCTTACATTCCCTTTTGGAAGTTCAGCACAACTATTTTATTGGATACTGGTGCCTTAAATAATTTTATTGGCCAAAACCTTGCTGACTACCTTGAGTTGAGTTACTCATCAGGTGGTATAGTTAGAGATGGGCTTCTCAAGGCTTTCCCACACTGAACGTCTTGGGGTTAGTTGATTTCCAAGTGGGCTCCTATCGTCTGCCTGACTATTTTCAAGCGATCAGAAACCTCTTTTTCCCCATTATTTTGGGTGTAGAGTGGTGGAGAAAGTTTGACGTCAGGGTTAAATTGAAAGAAAACACTCTATCCTTGTCTTTGATAGATGGTCACCAGTTGATTGTTCCTTTGTCAGATGATAACGCCCAGGGCAAATTACCCCATTTGCCCAATGTTCACCTCCTTATCTTGACCTTTGGTGAAACTTCCCTGGAACTCTCCTTATCTTCCTGTTTAAAGGAGTTGGCATCTTCTTTTGATGCAGCTTCAGATAGTACACTACCAAATCATTCTGAGTTTGATTGTGAGTTTAAACACACTGTGGATCTGGTGCGTATATCCTCCCTTATTTACCCATTGACTGTCTGGGAGAAGAGGCTTTAGATGTGTGGGTGAAGGAGCCGTTGGCCAAATGTGCCATCTTTCAGTGTACCTCCCCTGTTTTCTCCCCGCTTCTCTTTGTGGAGAAGGCTGATGGAACATTATGCCCTTGTGTCAATTATGGAATATAAACAATGTGACTTTACCGGACTATCATCCCATCCCTTTAGATTCCCAAATTTCGCGTTATGTAGAAAAGGCAAAAGTCTTCTCCAAGTTGGATTGCCTCAATGCGTTCAATCAAATCCGGATAAAGAAGGGCCAGGAGTGGTTAACAACATTCCACACCAGAAAAGGAATTTTCCAGTTCTGGGTCATGCCCTTTGGGCTAAAGAATGCCCTGCCATATTTCAACGCCGCATTGAAGCTGCGTTGGGGACTTGTTGGGGGTATGCGCAGTTGCCTACATGAATGATATCCTGGTGTTTTCCCCTGATCAGGAGTCACATACAGTACACCTTCAACAAGTGGTGGAGAAATTGAGGGCCACTTTCCTTACGCTTAAGATTAGTGAATGTGAATTCTTCAAGTCCCAGATTAATTTTCAGAGCAACGTCGTTTTTGACCAAGGAGATATGATAACTCCAGACAAGGAGAAGGCTATTTGTGAGTGGCCCACCCCCACCTCAGTCAAGGAATTGAGGAGCTTTTTGTGGACGTGTACATTCCTCAAGAAGTTCACGCCTAATCTATCTGAGGTGGCAGCACCCTTATATAAGGCCAGCGGTACCAAGGTGCTTCAGTGGTCCCCGTTTTGGAGGATGCTTTCCAAGCTGTGAAGTGCACCCTGTTATCCACATCCATCTTCGCCATATCGACCCTACAAAGGAGTTTATTGTGTCTTCTGATGCTTACAACTTTGCTATTGTGGCTGCCTTAATACAGGTGGGCAAAGATGGGACTGAGCATCCGGTGGGATATTTTTCTAGAAAAATGTCTCTGCCTGAGTTAAACTACGCCGTATACAACAAGGAGTTATTAGCAGTGGTGGAGGCGCTTATTTATTGGCGTCACCACTTTACATGGCTCCTCCCAACCATTCCATGTACACTCAGACCACCAGACCTTGTTGTACTACCACGCTCCTCATGCCCTAACTCCACGTCAGACCCGTTGGCATGAGACCCTTGCTCAGTTTTCAAAGTCCTATAAGTTCACCAAGGGCAAGGAGAATGGTTTGGCGGATGCTTTAAGCTGCAACCCTGCTTTGGCTCCCAATCCAAAGGAGGTAGAAATTCACAACACCCAGTTGATGATTCCGCCGAGTATAATTCTGCCTCAACTTCCTGATTCCATGATCCACACGCCAGTGCTCGCACCTCTGAAAAATGCAGCAGGATATAGTATGTTCAGAAAGGTAGTTCTTTTTCAGCCATTATCAGCCAAATATACTGTTGTTCTCACTAAGAGCGCCCTGAATCAGGGGGACTTATCCAGGGATTATCATGTAAAGGATGAGATGATGTGGTTTCAGGGGCGCCTATGGGTTCCTGCTGGACCACTGCGCCTGGAAATCATCTGGGACCATCATGATGGAATCATCGTTGGTCATCCTGGGAAAGCAAAGACCTTGGAGTTGATATGACGCCCTTACAATTGGAAGGGCTTGCCTGCTCAGGTGGGGAGGTCCTGTAAAGAGTTCCTGATCTGCAATCAAACGAAACCTAATTGGCTGCCTTTAGCAGGGTTGTTGGTACCAGTATAAATGACTGAAAGACCCTGGACTTCCCTATCAGTGGATTTCAATGTGGAGTTACCCGTTTCTGATGGTTATGATGCCATCATGGTGGTGGTGGACCGCTTTACAAAGTTTGACCACTTTATTCCTTGCAGAATGAACATAACCGCTGCTGAAATGGCCAGGCTCTTCGCCACCCATGTATTTGCGCTTCATGGGGTTTCTCAAGAAATTATTAGTAACTGGGGACCCCAGTTCACCTCCATCTTTTGGGAAGAGTTGCGTAAAATTTTTCAGATTCGCCCCTACCATTTAACTGCCTATTATCCCCAATCAGATGGGCAGAAAGAGCGAGTGAACCAGTGCTTAGAACAATCTCTGCGTTGTTACACCAGCGCAGATCATTCAGATTGGGTTCCTCACCTTCTCATGGCCCAGTTTAGCTACAACAACACTTTGCATTCATCAATTGGTTGTTCACCCTTTTTTGCCAACCATGGCTTTAACCCTGATTTTAACATGGAGCCCAGCTGTGGTTCCAAAGTAGAAGCGGTGGTGGACTTTGCTAAGACCATCAAGAAGGTCCACTAGGGGGTGTCCACAAGTTTGGAGGTGGCTTTGCTAGTTTATAATGAGAACTCAAATGGAAAGCGCCAAGTGGGTCCAGCGTTAAAGGAAGGGAATCTCGTGATGCTTGATGCTCGCAGCACCCCTATCAAGAAGCCATGCAAAAAGCTGGGTCCAAAGAGGATTGGTCCTTACCGTGTAGTTAGAAAGGTGGGTTATGCCTCATACCAGTTGGATCTTCCCTCCGCATTCCAGATCTTCTCCATCTTTCATGAGAGCAAAACCAACTTTGTTTGAGGGCCCCCACCTGCGACAACTGAGGCTTATCTTGTGGATGGGGCGCCAGAATTGGAAGTGGAGGAAATGGTAGCCTCCCACCAGGTTGAGCGACGTCTCAAGTACCTGGTATCCTGAAAGGGGTTTGATGCAGCTGAGAACAGTTAAGTGCCAGCATGAGACTGTGTACATGCCCAAGACTTGATCAAATCATTCCATAATCATTTCCCTGAGGCTGCAGGATCTAAGCCCAAGCCAGCAATTGCTGCTATGATGTTGCCACCCACACATAAGAACTTCTCCTTAGGAAACGCCCCTGGAGGAAGAGTGGACCCAAGAAGGAGGAGAGGGTAATGTCATGGTTGTATGACTTAATAGTGGGAACCAACGCCAAAGATAAGTCTGGACAACAGGAGGCCCAGAAAGTGAAACTTCAGGCTCTTCCTGACCTGAAACACACCTTAGACCAACTCTGGGTGCAAGCAAAACATGCCCAGTTTAGTACTAATGGGGTTCAAAACGCCCACCCCTTATCTCAGCCTAGGCACTGAAACAAACAATCTACATAACAAACAAAGATGGTTCAATTTTCTTAATGGGAGAACGAGGGTTTGAATCCTATTCCAGTTATAAAATCATGTGCTTAGGTAGAATACAGCTTCAATCGATCACTTGAGTGAAGGCACCTTTGGTTTACTTTACCAAAATGGACAGAAGCGTTTGTCTATTGGAGCATCAAGGCTTGGGCACACTTCCGCAGAAAGTTAATTACCCTGACCTTCTTTAAATATGTTTTTGTGACCAACATTCCTTGTTGGTCGACTTGCTCTAATTGATTTACTTGTTATTTTATGTTTACTTATGGTTCCTTGGGCAAACTTGGGGTCGGACCTCTTTGAGGAGGTCTCCAACTATGTTGGCCACTACATCCTATCTCAATTTACAAAAATCCCAGGTGCTCCCTTGGGCTGCTTAGTTCCCCTCCAGATCGAGGCACACAGGCCTACTGGTACCAAGTTACACTTGATTATGGACTCTCCTTTGGGGTCCACTCAAGCTGTGTTGTTTCTCGCTTATCTGGTACTGTATATCGCACTCTACACCATTGCCTTGGGTCCCTTATGTACAGGGCCATTCAAGGTGCCTTGTTTTCCATTCTCCTAATGGATAGTTCCCTAGCAGTGTGGGTTTGCATCCCACATCACCTTTCTGGGAATGAGAGAGTTACAGACACTCTCTTAACAATTGGGCTACTAATTAAATTGGGTTGAGCCTGATCTGAAATATCAGGGATCAGCCCCAATAATATTTAATCAATTAAATTGACACCGGTGACTAATTACAAGGATGTCAAAACCTATTTGGTTGCTGCAATACCCATCTTGGCGCTTGCACCCCAATCAATTACCTTTTGTGACGCACTGGCGAATTATGCTAATGATGGTCCCCATCTCATGTATTTTTAATATTTATTTATATTATCTTGGTCAGCAATCAATTCTGAAATTCCCCCTATCTCAATTCTTCCCTTTCTTAATTCCAATTCTAGTCTCAAGGTCCATAAATGCCCTAAGGCTTATTTAAATAAATCCACCGCTTCTCACATGTCTTTTTCTTACTTTAGCTTTATTAAGGCCTTGATGGCTAATTAACTCGCTGGTGGCTTTGGGGCCCTGAATCAACAAAGGCCAGGTTAAAGTTGCTTCCTTTTTTCCCAAAAAATTGGTGCTCCTTGCCAGGTGCCACTGAGTTCCCTGTGAATGCTAATTCAATAAAGGAGGAGGGGCGGTCACTGTCTAGGTCCTTTGGACTGAGGCTTAATTTTGAGATTTTGAATTGCACCTCAGAACTAGACAGGTAAGTCTCAAGGTTACTTTATGGATTCTCAGAAAAACTGAAAAGATAACTAGTATAAGATTATAACTCAACCTACTTTTTATTATTGAAAGGATTGAATTTTTTAAGTTTTATAGTTCAGGGTTTATATGATCTTTTTGATTGCTCAGCAATCAAATCTCTTATCACCTGACCAGGATAAGTCTTGATCGTTCTTATTAACTTTGATATGATTAGATTCTGTGAGTTCCCTTCCAATAGATCCAGTGGAATATTCAGGGTAAAAGTTTCAGGAATGATAGAGTTTGGAAAAATCCCCAACACTTCCCCACTCAAGATTTGATTGCAGAGTAGTTTGAATTTTCAAATATCTAGGGCAAATACAGTTTATAACTATACCTGTATCAACATGGACAATTGAATATTTTAATCCTTTTGGGATATAAATTGATAAGGACTAGACCAGTATGATCCTATTTTCTTAGTTCGCCCACTAGGTTGGGATTGATAATATATAACATGATATTCAATTTGATATTCAGGTAAGTCAAGTCAATGTTGGTTACTTCTTTGGGTTCCTTTTTGGTGGGTACTTCAAAGGATTTCGTGGCTTGAGCTTGAAGGCGAATAATCTCATCTTCCAGATTTCTCATAACTAAATCAGGATTTTCTGGTATACCTTCTTTGAGTATTGCCGGAACACTTGAAGGAAATGAGGGATCTCACCCATAAATACATCTGAAGGGCGACATCTTGATAATCTGATGATAAGTTATTTAATATAAAGACAAACCACTAGGTAAATAGAAGTTCCACAAATTTGGGTCCGTTGAGGACATCTTCCTTAAAATAGATACTAAAGTCCATTGACTCGTTCAATGGCCCCATTTATTGATAAGTTGTAAGGAATGACAAACCGTTGGACAGTATTGAATAATTTGGATAACTACTGTAGGAGTTGAGAGGTAAAATTAGTCACATTGTCTGACATAAGGACCTTGGGACACCCATGCTTAGTGATGATGTGCTCATAAAGGAATAATGCAGTTGTCTTAACAGATGAGGGGTAATGGATATGTCATCAACCCATTTAATTAAATGTGCAACAGCCTATGATAATGTATTGGTGTCCATGCAACCCCCTAGGAAAAGGTCCTACAACATCAATACTTCTCACTTTGAACGCCTTAGTCGGTGGAATTACTTGATGCTGATAAGTGGGGTTGGTTGCACCATGAATTTACAGATAAGACAAAAGTTTTTGGGTCTCTCTAATGGTGTTAGTCATATTTTTCCAATAGTATCGGGTTTTTAACCAGATTTTGGTTTACATTAAACCTCTATGACCTGCTTGCCAGTGTCCTTCCATGATAGCATGGTACCTTGAATTTGGGTCCAGAAGGGGTAATCACTTGGATTTGACCTTCTTATATAAAGCTCACTCCTGAATCATGGTTTCTCATTAGTGATAGTTTTTAGGAAGGCTTGATCATCTTCAGATCTTGATCCCACAACCCAGGCTTTCCAATGAGATTATATAGCGTTCCTTTTTTCCTAAATCCAAGGTTAGTATAGGCAACTGAGGCAAGCCATCAGCATTTTGATGTTGTGTACCTGAGCGATAAACAATTTAAAAATCATAATTTTTCAGTCTTAGGGCCCAACGGGCTAGTCTTCAATCAGGATCCTTCATATTTTGTAACCATCTTAAAGAAGAAAGGCCAGTAATAACAAAAAATGGTTACATCTCTCTCATCTTTGCTCACTTTTGGTCGAATCATAGTTTAAAATTTAGTAAAAACAGCTTCACTCATTATTGCTCTATTCAGGTTACCTATATCAATGAGTTTGATGCCCGCTGCCCCCATTTGGGCAGTGGTGCGCCACATCCTAATGTTTCTCAGCCATTGCCAAAACGTGCTCACGATGTATCAACTAGCCCTCCAAATTCTTCATAAAAAAATGTCCCACCTAAGGACTTACCCTTACATCTTGCCCAAACCCAGGCGGTACCATGCTGCCCCTTTGTGCTCCCCCAATGTAACATGATATTTGGCCTTTGGGTTGAATATGGTAAGTTGTTCCCCTATTCAGACAAAGCCATTATCAAACTAGCCCATGCTGTTATGCAGCCTACAGGCTTCATTGACTTCCGCCCCTTTAAGGGGTATTTTGATCTTGGCTTCTCAAGTGAAGCTGATGCTCCAGAAGCAGCTACCATCCCTCTGGTGTTCCAGGTACCCACCTCACAACTACTTGTACCTGGTTTCCTACTGATACCACTCTTGTGATTCAGTTTGAAGGCCTCCCTTCCCATCTACCACCCAAAATTTTTAGTTATAGAAATTATCACTGGATTATTGGAATATGGTTCTGATCCCATAGTACAATTCATGGTTCCTAATGAAACCAGTTGCCTTGCAGGCCCTCATGACTTTGCGAATATTCTTCCAGTATCAACAGAAATAGCCATTTAATACTCCCCTCGCACCATTATCCCCTCTTCCCCAGACCATCCTTTTTGGGCTCAAGTGGATGGAGGGCGCACAATTTGCCCCACTTGTTTCAAACTGGACCATTTAAAATGGTGCTACCCTCCATCTCACGAGCCATGGCATCCACACCCAACTCTATGCATGATGCCTCATGGCCAATCCCATAACATATCTTGGATGGAGCACTATCCTTGCCCCAGTTCTTCCCAAAGTGGTAGCCACAGCAACCGCTGAATCAACAAACAAAAAATTACCTCAATGAACCTCTTCTCCTGAACCCACCAATCAGGATCAAGAATGGGTTAAAGTAAGTTCTAAACTATCCTCCCAACCAAATGAAACAGATAACCCATATGCAAACAACCTAATCAAAAATCAACCAAATTTCCACTGGATTATTTGGTTCAGATTGATGAATCGGGTGAGCTTATCCCTGAATTTAAATGGGCTGGGACCCTTCCATTTGAAATGTACCTCAATACTGATCATGTGGCCCAATTCACAAAGCGCAATTATGCGCCTTGCCCTGATGACACATCATTCAAAAGTGACCACCAACTAGCTGTAAAAGCAGTTAACTTCCCCAAATGTTGCCCAACATGTAAATCCATTTCAAAATCAGTTGCAGTACAGGCTACGGGCCTGCCAGCTCCTATCATACCTAGCACCATGCTTCCAAAACAAAAATGACTCTCCAATATTATCAAATGGCAACATTCAGCAGTATAAAAAGTTGTGGCGGTCAAAAAGGTTGGCCAAAAACCAACATTACCTGCAACACACTTGCAACCATCGCCACCCTACCTAAGGTATGCTTTGATGTGGAATAAGCACTTGCAGACTATATTTTCACCCTCCTCATTGTACACATTAGCTGCAAGCACTCATTTGCTATCTCAAATCCCATTTCCATGATGCGCCCACACCATTGCTATCCACTTTGTGCCACTACATGTCCACAACAGATGAGAAAGAAGAGCCTCCCAATCCCCCTTCACCAACTGCCATGGATAGCATTTTCCACTTCCAACTTGGTTAAGTATTTGTTTGAATTTTGCATCAGTTCGAGTTTATCCATCCATGTTCATTTAAACTTTATTTTATTGTATTGTGGGATTTTAGCTCTTTTAAGCATCATTAATGACCATCTTTGGCTGGCTTGTCTCAGTTAAACAAAACAGTAAATCTGGCTATCATTTAGTAAAGGATGGTAGTATTTAATTGCTAAAATTAAAGCTAAACACTCCCTCTCAGTTATACTGTAATTACGCTCAGCTTTGGATAAAGTTTTGGTGTAAAATGCGAGGGGATTGATCTGCTCTGTCACACTGGGATAGAATGTCCCCAATAGCAACATTACTTGCTTCAGTATGCAGGAAAAAAGGTTTATCAAATTAAGTATAATTAAAACAGTTGCCTCAGTTAAGGCATTTTGGAGATAATCAAAAGACTGTTCCTGAGCTGACTCCACTCAAATTTCACCTTTTATGTAATAAATAGATTAAAATTTCCGCCATATCAGCAAACTTGGGTATAAATTAAAAATAATATTAAGCCATAACAAACAAAACTTGTATGTACCACAAAGAGGTTGGAGGTGTCATTTGTTAATAGCTTCAATTTTAATTATAAGTGGTTTAATACCTCTACCTAATATCTGGAGTTTTAAGAACTCCATTTCACTTTGAAAAAAGAACATTTGGAGGGTTTGAGATTTAAAGAATTAAGAATTTGTCTATAATCTTCTTTTAAAGGATCCAAATGCTCATCAAATGTTTTTGAAAACATGGTAATATCATACAGATAGACCAAAACACAGGTCAGCTTTAAATCCCATGACATACCATCCATGGCCCTTTGAAAGGTTGCTGGGGCGTTGCTCAAAACCCTTGTGGCATACGGGATGGTTCAAATAAGCCCTCACTAGATATTAGGACACATTTAGCTTGGTCTTCTATGCTAATTTGATTTGCCAGTATCTGCTGTCTTAGTCCATTGCCAAAAAAGAGGTTGAGCCAGCTAACAACTGGAGGTAATCAAATCCTGGGCAATGGGTAACTATCTCAATGAGTAATGGGTGTTTAAACTATGATAATCCATAATGACCTGACTTGAGCCCTCCTTTTTTAAATAGTAGCAATGGGGAGGCCCAAAGGCTGTTGAAGAATTTTAGTAATCCAGCCTCTGATAGTTAATGTAACTCTTTTGTGACCTGTGCTTCCTCCACTTTTGACTTATAATAGGGTTTGGCAAAAATAGGAGGGTGATCTCCAGTGTCAACGGTATGTATTAATCCCTTCATTTTACCAAAATTATAAGTATGCTTAGCAAATATGTCAGATTATTCTTCCAAAATTGTAGTACTTTTTTCCCATATTCTTTTTATAAGATGCTTCCATATTGCAGGTCCCACAGTAAGAATTTCCTAACTGGCTTACAGCCTGAATTCATGTAAGCTTCCAAAAGTTTTAACGTCATAAATTCGAGATAGGTGTAGTAATTTGACATAGGCAATTGGATTTTCAAATCTACCGTTTTCAGATCATTGGTGAGATTTGCCAATAAAACAGGTAACGCTCCAAATATTCATAATACAATGCCCTAGGACAAGGAAAGATCTCTATGGCAGAAGGGTTTGAAATGCCCTGGACTTGTAATAGATGGACCTTGGGAATAGAAAAATGCAAAAGGGTATTGACAATGACCTGATTTTGGCAGAATAATCACAACCTTAGGTGAATAAATAGGCATCCCTTCTTCTATGTCAGCTGTCGTAGG
Organism: Massospora cicadina; assembly: GCA_022478985.1. Lineage (NCBI taxonomy): Eukaryota > Fungi > Entomophthoromycota > Entomophthoromycetes > Entomophthorales > Entomophthoraceae > Massospora > Massospora cicadina. Next base: position 263,283 of record JAKSZP010005294.1, on the reverse strand, counting down.
GTGTAATTTTACTTGAGGGCCTTCAACATGGTACTGAATGGAATAAGACCTTTTTGATCCCTCTAGCAGACATAACTGACATCTATTATAAGCATGATCAGGAAAAGCAATTGAACTATATACCACAAAAGAATTAGAGAACAGTCAGGGTGATTAATAATTCCAGTGAATTCTCGCAAATATTGAGTCCCCAAGAGAAGGTCATAACTCAAATTTATCAAGAACGACTGCAGGTACTGTAAAAGTTAACTTCCCAATTTTCAATGGGAGCGCCGAAAAAAAAGCTCCAATTGATTGAGTACTCTGAGATCCTGCAGTGCCTTAATCTTCATAATGTGAAATATCTAGCATTGACTTGATCCAACTTGATAAATTATGACAAGGTTACATTCACCGGAGATCCAGTGTCAATAATAGCTTTGGCGTTAATTTGATTCACTTGAAAATCAATATGGGTGATTGTACTATCAAAAGGAGAGGGTAAAGCCAGCAAGGAGGGCAAGGAATAGAAAGAATATTCATCTTTATTATATTCTACAGGGTTTTGATGTTCCTGCTTCATACTCATATCATTATCAAGATGGAAAATCTTATTGGTTTTGTCTTTTTTCTTTTTTTAATAAGCTTCCATTTTACAACAACGGTCTTCAGTATGAAAATATTGGGGATAATGATTACACTGAATAGCTCTAGTATTCTCAGGCACAGCATAAACTTTAGGACAACTGGGTCTTGGAGAGTCGTAGACTTGGGGTTTTTCAGAAAATTGAAAAAAAATTTCAACAAGGCCTCCTTTATGTATTAAATAATTTTGAAGTTCTTTTTTACGTTGATTAGGTAGACTTTTATCTGAGTCCTAGAAGTAAAGCAGAAATAACTTCATTAATAGCGTTATTCAAATTTAACCAGCCACATGCTACTAAAGTCTGAGCTTCCTGATAAAACCAATGAGCAAAGTCTTTGATAAATTCATTTTAGTGGGTCTGTTTGTCCATAAAAGCCTGTTTCTAAGAGAATAAGGTTTTCTCACTCCCAAATTCTTTGATCAATGTTTCCTTAGCCTGGGACCAAGTTGAACTAGTCATCAAGTGGGGTACCATGATATCTTGGGATGACTGAATAAGAAAATTAGGTAAGTAATTCATCTTTTGATGATACATGGCCTCATTCAGAGCCTTCTCATATAAATAGAGGAAGGAGAAAATACTGCCTTCTCCAGGAGAGTATTTATCTTTGAATACAGGTTTAAAACTCATTGGAGCTTAATAAGTAAAACATTCACTCCAGGCTGTTCCAATTGGGTAGAGACGTAAGAGTTAGAGTCAAAAGCTTGGGAATAATAATGAAGATAGGGACCTACTGCCTTGGTTGAATTTCATTAATCTGATGATTTATATCAGCATGCCCCACTTTTTCGTTCAATCTGTGAGATAACTCATAAATTTGATACTGCTGTGCATTTTACTTAAGTTCCAAAGTTTCAATCTTCGCTTGAAGCATCTCCCCTTTAGATTTACAAGCTTGTAACAGGATGTCAGTATCCATTGCCCAATTACCCAAATTATTCAATTTGTCAGATAAGGACTGAAGTGACAACAGGGGGTCAATAGGTACCCCATAAGGAGTAAATTTTACACTCCTTAGCAACTTTATGAAATTGCTCACGCAAGCGGTCAATCATGCTCAAGAGAGAGTCAACTTGATGAAAGGATCCTGAATGCCCATCAGGCCAGGTGGTCCACGAGGTCCATCAGCACCTGCCAGTACATGGGGCCCTTCAACACCATGGAGCCACGAGGTTTAACAGTGCCAGGAGGTCCATGTGCCCTTCACCCCAAGTGGAACACAAGGTCCTTTAACCCCAGGAGGAGCTTGTTCTCCACGAGGACCCATAGTTCCTGAAGTTTTTTTCTACTTTGTTAACTCAAAATTGAATTCCTGAGTACAATTGCTCCAACTGGAAGAGGCAATTTTTAATTACCTCTTCCATCAATTGACTATTCTCAGAGAGTTGGAAAATAACTTCTCTCCATTCTCCATAAATTCCTGGACATACTTCATTAACTATGAATCAGCAAAACTGGATATTACGTGATTAAGCTTAACAAGAAGTTGATGTTCTTCATTAAGAAGAGTCCAATTACTTATAAATGACATTGCAATTATCTCTAATGGACTCAGAGTCAGACTTAAAGAACTAAGATACATAATTATTCGAGACTGAGTCCTTTTAATACATTAATCATCCCTTGATAATGCATTCCTAGTACTGGTAATAAGTGTTATATAGTAGGGTGTACAAGTTGGTGTAAATATTGCTCTGTACCAATTCCTGACATCTGAGAATTTTGATATAAATCCCTCATAGTAAAGGGTACAGCATTAGTTTTAGATCAAGTAGAATAGATTTCTAGAATTAGAACCCACTCAAGAATCTGAGTTGATGATGTCTCTTAAAACCTCAGGCTGTAAGCGAAAGTTCATAATAAAGTTAAAATTAAGACCATAAAATTCTAAGTTTTCCCAGAATTCCAACATATATGGCACCCTTGGGATTTTGGTTCTAGTGAAACGATTCATTGTAAAATACTGCCTTGCTCATGGTCTTGAGCCTCTTCAGGCAAAAAAGAAGAATCAATTTTGGTGAGAGACATTTTCACATGAAAGTAACTCAGAGTTCCCCTGTAGTGAGCGCCACTTTTTAAAGTTTTATATTTCACCTTAGAACTAAATAGATAAGTCTCTATTTTACTTTATGGAATCTTAGAAAAATTGCAAAAGATAACTAGTATATGATTAATACTCTACCTACTTTTATTATTGAAAGGAAAAATCATTTATAGGTTTTGAAGTAGTTAGGGGTTTATCCAATCTTTTAATCACTGAGAGATCAAATCTTCTACACCTAATCAGTATAAGCCTGATTATTTTTATTAACCTTAATATGATTAGATTTATTGAGTTCCCCTTCCAATATTGCTGGGGGAATATTTGGGATAAAAGTATCAGGAACAAAGTGAGTTTGGCAAAATCCTGACACTTACCCTGGGCCTAAACAACCCAGGAGGTAAAACCTGTTGTAAAAATTTACTTAAGTGGTTAATTATCAGCCATCAACCCAGTAACCTTTTTTCTGCACTGTTTCGATTTCCTCATGCACTTCATCACATTGTATAGAATGTATTAATCAATAATAGTATGGAGACTATTATTGTAGTTAATATTGAACTATTATTAGGCCCAACGCTTCAGCCAGGACTTTTCAATTAAATACTCTGTAAGTTGTACTCATAGGGATTTATTCCCTATATTCTTGTCCACCTAATCTTCATTAAGATACCCCAGTGACAGTCTCTCTTGGCCCAACACACAGTTGGCAGCTATCCCTGATTGTGGTTCCTTTGTCTCTAGATCCCCACTCAGATTTTTACTCTTCTCTTTGAGAGTCTTCCAATTATCGCCTTCTGCAATAATATCCTTGAGATGGAATGACACAATAGAAGCTGATAGTCTAACTATACACCAAATTATTAATATAACTGTAGCTAATAATGCTTTTCATAGATAATACTAATGTCAGTAATAATAATTGCTTTTATTATATTAAATCCTAGGAAATTATATAGTAGGGGATTCAGCTGTCTAACCCTCAGTTGACACCTCTTTGCTGAAATGGCAGCCGTTGCCATTGAATTACCCTTCCTCATCTTGACAGCGATGGTCTTCCCCATCCTGGCTAGGACTCCATTATTATACATCCTCAAGACCTCAAATGGAAAGAGTTAGAAAACGTGTCCCTAACATTCTCCTCTCAATCCAAGAGAACCAGCCATAATTGGTTAGCGACCTGCTTAGGTAATGGGAATTACTACCCATTATGGCAGGTCACTTCACCAAACAATTGATTCACTAGTTGCAGGTGGCATCACTCGCCTCGCAACTCAGTATTCATTCCCAATCAGTCAGTGATGAAACCTGACCAATCCCAATTGGTACACCTGATAGTTAATCACTATCAGATGCCCCTATTTTGTCAGCCACTCCACCTGATGATATTATTTACTCATCAGGCTCGATCCCTGACAGATACAACCAGGTGAATATTCCAAAAACCCTGAACGTAGTTCCTCCAAAACTTGGGCCAACCAATTTCTGATTTACTTTGCCTTAGAGAATTTTCCCCTAGAGATACCAGGTAATCTAGCAGGTTGGGAATATGGGCAAAAATCCCAACACATCCCCCTCTTTCCTAGATTTTCCAGCGAGAAAAGGACTGGGGCATGAGAACACCGCTTTGGACACCTGGTCAAATACTTCATTGGTTCAAGTGGAGTACACTCATCAATACTCAACGCTGCTCGGGATGACCTTCAGCATATGGCGTTCTTCCTCTTCCTTCTTGCTACCTTCTTCTCAGAGTGCGGTCCTCATGACCTTCTGTCATGCTGGGCTGATCGATTTACTCATGACAAAATTTAGTCCTGGGATCTGGGTTTCCCCATCAGGGTATATTAGCCGCTGTCATATTCAGGATTCTTGGTCTGGCGTCCTTGCATTTCTGATTTTCTCCTCGTCCTAGATAGGAGACTCTTGCTGTGATGTTCATTTCATGGCTTGATTAAGAATACTTATTTCTATTCGCCCTCATTATTTTGCTCATAACCTATTAGCTGTAGGTCATTCCTAATTCTTCCCTTGGAAAGCTTGTCTCATTAATTTTGAGATTAATTTCCTAAAATTGGAGCCTAATAGAATATAAATCATAATGTCAACTTCTATATAAGTCTGACATCCCCCTTTCATCCAGCTAATATGTCAAATTCTGAATCTTGCCACCAGCAGCATTCAACAGTCTGGCTGATCCAGACCTCTTTCTCTTCCACCAGATGAGTTGGGATGCTCGACGAACCTCTTTTATGGTCCTTCCAGGTCTCATACGCCTAGTCTGGTGCAAGCAGCTAGTCCTTCCATCAAATTACCAGAAACGGTAATCAATCCCTCCAAAACCAGGCTGGCCATCATTTTGAACAACTCTCAGCTGACTCTTCCTTTGCAGTCAATTCCAGAGTTGGACTTCAAAACCCTCCTGAATTCAGCTTCTTTTTCTGATGCTCCAAATATCATCATCAATGCTCTGGAGGTCATGCCGGTCACTTTGGATTGTTCATTCTTGGCCAGGTCAGACTTGCTCCCTGAGTTCTTCTTCCAACTCGGTCAATTTTACAAACCCGCTGTACTGGTTTCTGAGCTCTCAATTGGGAACAGTATACACTTTTGAGCTCCCCTATGCTGAACTCTGGGCCCAAGTCACCAAGGCTTTGACATTAGCGCTGAATCCCTCTGATCTAGACAATCTTCTGGATTGGGATACTGCCACTTATGCTCTTCACTTTGCTGGCAAAGTCTTCAAAGTTGGTCTACAAAGCTTCCAGCCTCGCCTGGTTTTTACTATTCATTCAGCTTTAGCTTCTGTGAAGCTTTTAGTCGCCGCTTTCAGTATGCAATCTGCTCTCTGCACAACTACCTCTTCTCTGGAGCTTCCCATTGCTATCTTCCGCTGATGGTGTTGATAGGGGGCATGATTCAGCAACCCCCATCAAGTATTCCTTCTTTGTTGCCAGCCCACATGTCCGGTGTCCTTAATGAAGCCTGTCAGCAGGCTCTCAAGATAAATCTTCTGGCTTCAGTGCTGTATCAGGATTATTCAGGGTTATTTGCCGATTTCCTCTTTCTATATTGCTGCTTTCCTCCCCGCTCTGGGGTTTTGTGATTGGCATCTTCCAACATTTCAATTTCCCTTCCCTAGTCACTTTTTATCAGGGCTCGGCGTCTGCTCAATAAATGTGCTTTCATGTAGGTCTTGCCTTTGTAAGCATCAGATCGCATATTGATTTTGACAGGCTGTTTATTCCTACCACGATCCATCCTCCCTCCCCCAAGAGGCAACATAGGCGGAATCATCCCATACTGAGGACAATCAAAAAAATAAAAATTCTAAAAATATATCAGCTTTTTTATATATGCATTTTAAAATCTTTTTTTCCAATATTTTTTATCATTTTTTTATCCTTATTCTTCTTCTTTTTCCTATGGGACTTGACCTTGTTTCAGCTAAGAGGTCCATCTTTTCCCCTAAACTGGGTCCTGGGTACTTAAACACACTAGTTTTCTATGGTTCAGAGGTACTTTTTTTGGACTTAATCATTTATATTGGTCATAGGTCGTTTTTTCAGACTTGACCTAATCATCAGGGCATGACCAACTTAATGGTTCATCAGTCCTCTGGGAACTCAATTATTTTTTTTCTTGATCCAGTGCTTTAGATACTTAGCATAGACTCTATTTACAACTCTTCCATCCAAGAGATTCTTGATGGAATAAGCATCAGTCACCATCTTGGTGATTACTTCAAACAGAACCAACCACAACGCATCTAATTTGTTTCTTTATCTGAAACCATTTGAATCACAATAGGCGACTCTTTCCCTTATTTAATATTTTTGTAATGCTGGTCAGTTTTTGTCATCCGTCAATTTTGCTTGTATCCTTTTCTTCAAGGTTGTATCGAATGCTTGCAATTGCATATCAATCAGGATACTTGTCAGTTGGTTCAAGTATTGCTTGGTACTCATCCCCAACGTAGGTTCAACCACTGAATATAATATCAGCAGCAACGCAGCCTTTCTTCCGTATAGTAATTTAAATGGCGTCTTCCCCATTGCCATATGATGACAGATGTTGTAGGCGAACATCACCAAACTCAGGTACGTTCCCCACGCAGAAGTTCTCCCTGAGACTAGCTTCCTCAGCGTCACAGCCAGTATCCCATTGACCCGTTCTACCAGTCCATTTATGTCCGGCCAGTATGGCACTGACATGACTCCTCAGATCCCCATTATTTCATTTAGCCTCAGGATCTCATGAGATGTTAAGTTAGTCCCATTGTTGCTCAATAGGACTTGCAGACATCCATTCCAGTATACTACTTTGTCCAGGATGAATCTCGCAGTGCTTGTAGCATCTACTCTGGTTATGGCCTTTGTTTCAACCCATCTCATCAGATGGTTGATGGTTACTATGATGTACTTGACTCCCCCTGTGCTCATCGCCAGCAGTCTCATCACATCAATGGACACCATGTGCCAGGCGAATCCAGGGCGGACCAGTTGGTGTCCAGTTGTATTCTTGTGTGTTTTGTGCAGCTGGCACTCCACGCAACAAGCCAGATGATCCGCGCCATCATAATTGATTGATTCCCAGTAATAATACTGGTGAGTATGGTTGTTTGTTTTCCTCAGGCCTCCATGCCCAACAACCTTGTGAGCTGCTTATATTATTGCTGCTCTTTCCAACAGTTTTGGGAATGATAGCTACTTCCCATTGATTGTCTTGAATACTTGCCCATCCATAGGTTTAGTGTTTTCCATCACTTTTTGAAGCGCACCTTGGATTTCTCAAGGCTCATCCCCGATTCTTCCTTTGACCATTCTTTGGAATAGCTCATCCAACTGCGGGTATACCAACTGGACCATTGGCAACCTCAATAAGCCATCCGCGCTCTGATGAGAAGCCCCCACTCAGTGGACTATCTCATAATTGTAAGCCTGAAGCTTAAGTGCCCATCAGGCCAGTCGTCCTTCCAGTTCTCTTAGATTGTGTAGCCAACGCAGTAAAGAGTGGTCTATCACTACCTTAAAGTGCGTTCTGTGGACATACACCTGAAACTACTTACATGCATAATTGACTGCAAGGCATTCAGGCTCAGTCATGGTGTAGTTCCTTGTAGTGGCTGAGAGTGTCCAGCTTACATATGCCACCGGATGCTCGTCCCCAAGTTCGTCTACTTGGCTCAGTATGGCGCCAATCGCCATCAACGAAGCATTGGTTTGAATGATAAACTCCTGATTGAAATTCAGATATTTCAGAATTGGCAGATCTATCAAATACCGGCGTAACTCATCAAAAGAGTCCTGAGCCTCTTCATTACATACAAATAACTTTTTTGGATTCTTCAATAAATGAAATAAAAGCTCGGCTATTTGGGTGAAGTCCCAAATAAATCTTCTATAGTATCTGACTATCCCAAAGAATACTTGGATGTCTTGGACACTCTTTGGTACATCCATACACTCTATAGCTGCTATCTTCTGGGTTTGCAGCTGCAATCCACTTGATTTGATCACAAATCCCAGGCATTCCAACTCTTTCTTGAAGAAGTGGCACTTCCTTGGCTTGATCTTCAGGTTAGCCACGGAAAGTCTCTTATAAACTTCTTCCAAGTGATGCAGGTGATCATTAAACGTCTTAATGAACACATTGATATCATCCAGATATACCAGGACGCACAACAACTTCAGGTCGCTTTTATCACGTACATGGTCCTCTGGAACGTTGCAGGTGCATTGCAAAGACCCTGGGGCATCCTTGTCAGCTGGTATAACCCCTGCATGGTAATAATCGCGCATTTTCTTGGTCTTCTTCTGGAAAATCAATTGGCCAGTATCCCAATAATAGATCCATTACAGAGATATACATCGCTTCTTCTAATCAATCCAGTGCATCATCAATCCTCATTAGGGGATATGAATACTTCTTTGTAATTTTGTTCAGCCTCTGGTAGTCAATAACCACCCAGTTCAATCCATCCTTTATCTTCACAATCATAATTAGACTTGCCCAGGGACTTGACGATGGAACTAGAAGCCCATGCTTTACTAGTTTGCTGATCTCATCCTCCACTACTGCTTTGGTGGCTTTTGATCCTTGGATCAGTCTCATCCTTATTGGTAGATTTTCCCCGGTGTCAACCTTGTGAATTACATCTCATGCGCATTCCAAATTGTGGTCGTCCTGAGCAAACACTTCCCAATAAATCTCAAATAATTCAAGCACCTCCTCCTTCTGGCCTTCCAGCAGATCAGCGAGCTGCTCTCAATCAACCAATAGTTTGATGCTTTTGGCTATCCCAGCTGTTAATACCATTTCATCAAGAGACCTAAAATCATGGCATTGTCTCAATTTGGCCATCAGGATCAAGTGAATAAACTCAACGATCTGATTCCTTTTGATCTTCATCATTTTTTCGCTCAAATTTGATAGGAGAACTCATATTTCTCCATGGCCCAGCATTATTATCCCAGGAGCCACCCATGGCTCCACTCTAGACTTCTTCCAGGGGCTTCTGACTTCCCCATACAACAGCTTCAGAATCTCCAAAGTCAACCCTGTGTCAACTATTATCTGCTATCCAGCTGGTATAGTTCTTTCTTTCTTGATCCTTAATGGAATTCCCTGGTTTTCTAGGATTTCCACCAGCATCTCATGTCGCTTCCTACCAACTAATTGGTATTAAATTGGTACAATGTCATCATTGTATATAAGATTGATGAAGTTGTTTCTCCGATTCAACAGATCTTCACCATCCTTCTGGTACACCAATGGTAACGTATGACCCAGGATGGTCAATGTATTATCCTCAAAGTTACATTTAACTCTGTACTTCAATAGGAACTCCATTCCGATAAGGATATCATATTTTGGTCGCCAAAACTATGGCTGGCGCAGATACCACCAGCAACCAGAATTTTAGTGGTAGTGCACTATAAGCTCCACAGAAAATGGTGGTGTTTGGCCCAGCTGTTTCATATTCTCTCTTGTGTTCCAATTCCAGGGAGATCTTCATCCTCTTCACCAGCTTGGTCAACACAATATTGATGAGCGCTCCACTGTCAACAATCGCCCTCACCCTTACTCAATTCACTTGAATATCTATATATGTAGACTCAGAGTATTGTAATATAGTATTTACTGAGTGAATGGCGGCGTTATTAGACAAATCTAGGGTGTGAATAATCTGCGCCGATAATTCAGGAAATGTCTCCTTTATTGCACTGAGGGGGATTGGCAGATTGGCCTCATTTAAACGGACGTATGATAACTCATCAGGATACTTGGCAGTTTGAATCCTGTCCGCCAGTTGTTGGGCATACAGCTGGGCAACTTCCTGAATTATTTTGGGGTTGATCTTCTTCGCCCCAGCTCTGGTCATGGCATTCACATCCATGTTGCCCACTTGGTATAGCTGATCCTGCTTGTCATCTACAAACAGATTGGTAATGTCTATTTATTCATTCATGATATTGGGAGGAACAGGTTTCCCCACCGCTCTAGACTGTTCCTTGGATAGGTAGTGGGGCCTTTTCCAAAATCTTTAGCAACTGCTGTCTCTTTAAACTGGACCACGTTAATCTGATCCTTTGGCTTTTTGCAGTGTATGGCGAAATGTCCTTTCCTGTCACACTGATAGCAGACTTTCTCTTTCTTGCTCAACTGTCTAAATTCTTTGGGCTTATTTCCTAGCACAGTTTGGTTGGTAGCCTCTTTTGCTCCTTCATTTCCCTTCATGGGATTTAGATTTTAGATCAGAGATAGACTTGAAGCTTTTATTTGGGGCATCACACGTCACTCCCAAAATCTTCAGGTTGTCTACCAATTGTGAGGTAGCTATCTCCGTTGAAAATACGGAAGATATCATTTGATGCAAATTGTGATAGGGCTGAAATGCCGCTTGCAAAGCAATTCTAGCATCAAAGTCGTCTAGGACTTTTGCTCCAGTCAGGATCTGTGGCTCCTGGTAAAATCGATTTGCAAAGCTAGCAAGAGACTCATCTTTATGGAATTTAATTCCCATAAATTCTTGCTTACATTTCACCATGTGGGTTGGACTCCCAAACTCCTTCATTATGGCCACCTTTGCCTCAGCATATGAACAGCTGTCCCCCTCCAAGTGGGGTAACACTAGGTTCTGACAGTCAGTGTCCAGGCTGTTCATGACTGTCAACGCCTTTTGATGATCCACATATCCATTCATAGTCATTTCAAACAGTCAGAAAATTGCTGAGGCTTTATCCTAATGTAATATTGGCAATTTCAGTGTCTCTCGAAATTCCTCCAAGTCATTTTGAGCTGATTCTCTCAGTTTGGCTACTCGGCTAGCTTGTGGAGTGACTTTGGGCATCATTTCCACAATGACATAAAGGTGGGTGGCATATTCTCAGGGTATTTGTCTTCCCAAGTATTGTGCGAGGACTTCTCTCTTCAGCATTGCTGGCCATATTGGGCTCACAAGCACATTTGTGAGCTTTCAAGTCCTCCACTTCTTTTATCAATTTCTTGATATCCACACCAAACTTTCTTAAACAAAAGCAATCCACTTCTCACTCCATTTTCAGGAATAGGACCTCTCAAATGAGGTCTCCTTCTTTCTTCTTTAACAAGTTTACTTTGCTGAGTAACTTGTTCCTGAAGTTGGCTATATTTTCTACTCCTTCCTCCAACTTGGCGACTCATTCTTCTAAGGCCGCGAACTCCCAATGACCTTCTGAGTTTAAGGCATTCTGATTCACAGTGGCAATCTTGGTCCACAGCCTGCACATTTTTTCTTATATGACATTATAATAGATTCTTTACTCAACTGCTCCTGTAGTGAGCACCAACTTGTAAAACTTACTTAAGTGGTTGATTATCAGCTGTCAACCCAGTAATCTTTTTACTGCACAGGTTTGATTTCCTCATGCACTTCATCGCATTGTATAGAATGTATTAACCAATAATAGTATGGAGACTATTATCCTAGTTGAGATTGAACTATTATTAGGACCAACGCTTCAGCCAGTACTTCAAATTTAAAAGAAAAGTAAGTCGTACTTGTAGGGATTTGTTCCTTATATTCTTGTCCACCCAATCTTCGTTAAGATACCCCTGTGATAGTTTCTCTTGGCCCAACACACAGTTGGCAGCTATCCCTGATTGTGGTTCCTTTGTCTCTAGATCCCCACTCATATTTTTACTCTTCTCTTTGAGAGTCTTCCAATTATTGCCTTCTGCAATAATATCCTTGAGATGGAATGACACAATAGAAGCTGATAGTCTAACTATACACCAAATTAATAATATAACTGTAGCTAATAATGCTTTTCATAGATAATACTAATGTCAGTAATAATAATTGCTTTTATTATATTAAATCCTAGTAAATTATATAGTAGGGGATTCAGCTGTTTAACCCTCAGTTGACACCTCTTTGCTGAAATGGCAGCCGTTGCCATTGAATTACCCTTCCTCATCTTGACAGCGATGGTCTTCCCCATCCTGGCTAGGACTCCATTATTATACATCCTCAAGACCTCAAATGGAAAGAGTCAGAAAACGTGTCCCTAACATTCTCCTCTCAATCCAAGAGAACTAGCCATAATTGGTTAGAGACCTGCTTAGGTAATGGGAATTACTACCCATTATGGCAGGTCACTTCACCAAACAATTGATTCACTAGTTGCAGGTGGCATTACTTGCCTCGCAACTCAGTATTCATTCCCAATCAGTCACTGATGAAACCTGGACAATCCCAATTGGTACACCTAATAGTTAATCACTATCAGATGCCCCTATTTTGTCAGCCACTCCACCTGATGAGATATTAGTTACTCATCCGGCTCAATCCCTGACAGATACAATCAGGTGAATATCCCAAAATCCCCTGAACGTAGTTCCTCCAAAACTTTGACCAACCAATTTCTGATTTACTTTACCTTAGGGATTTTTTTCCCTAGCAATACCAGATAATCTAGCAGGCTGAGAATATGGGCAAAAATCCTAACACCTGTCCTGGCCCCTGATCTGCCAATTCAGCAGTCAACCAGATTTGTAGCAGTAGGGTCAGTTGGGGATTTCTAATGGCTGGTTTTATTCTGATACTAGGCAGACAAGCTTAGGTTACCCAGGCCCTGCCCCAAGAGGGCAATGAATGATGAGGGGGACTAAGGGCCCCCAAAACTAGCCTGGGAGGCCAAGCCAAGGTTACTGGGGTTTAATCTTCAATGCTGGATCTTAGCCAATGCTTGGACCTAGTCCTGATGCTAGGTGTTGTCCCTGATGCTGGGATCTCTTCCTAATGCCAGCTCCAGCGCCAATGCCAGGTGTCATCCCTAATGCTAGGACCTCTTCCCAATGCCAGCTATAATCCTGATGCCAGCTCATGCTGATGATCCAACCTTGGGTCTGACCCCTAGCCAAGGCTTGGAGGTTGTTTCTATTGAAATTCTCCCTTTTTGGAGGAAGCCCTGCCTAGGGGTCACGGACAGCCTATGAGTGGATGGCAGATTGGGCTCCCCATTAACTTGAGTTGAGCCCAACCTGAAGTATCAGAGATTGGCCCTGATAATATTTATATAAATAAATTGACACCGGCAACTAATGCCAATGATGTCAAAACCTATCAGGTTGCAGCAAATCCCATCTTGGAGATTGTACCACATTTATTTTTCCTTTTCAGGACACACCAGAAAATTATGCTGAAGAGGGTCCCAATCTCAATGCATTAATAGTATATATCTATATTTTATCTCAGATAACAATCAATGCTGAGATTCTCCCTATCCCAATTCCTCCTTTCCTGGTCCCAATTCTAGCCTCTAGGTCCTATAAATACCATGAGGCTATATTCAATAAATTAAGCATTTCTTGACTATCTCTTTCCTAACTTAGCTTTATTAAGGCCTTGATGACTTATTAAATCGCTGGTGGCTTTGGGGCCTTGAATTAATAGGCTTCAGCTTTAGTTAATCCCACATGTCATAACAATCCTTGAAGTCATGTCCTGACAAGAATTAGCGTAATTACATGATTAAAAAGAAATGCTTAGTTGTCATATATGATTGTAAACAGTTTTGAGTTGAAATACATGCGACCAAATTCAAAATTGTCACTTATGATGCTTCCTTGTTATGGTAATATAGTCTCAAGAAACACAAGGGTTGGTTAGCACAATGGGCCTTGAAATTTCATGCCTACTATACAAGTTTAAATATCGCTCAGCACATACCATCAGGATGCTAATGGTCTTTTGCATTTGCCTGCTCAGGCAGCACTTGCTCTCTATGTGGTCAACTCTTTGGAAAGATGAAAGTGAAAAATGATGATGATGATGATGGAAAACCTGTTATTCGCCACATCTTGGACCAGCTAATGAAGGACAATTAAATTTAAGATGAAACTATACAAAATTGTGGGGAGCAGCTTTTCTTTCCAATTACTATAACTTATAGTAACTTGATTTGATAAAAACAGCACAATTTGATAATCAACACCACGTGAGATAAGCATGAATAATAAATTAAAAGAGCTGGGCGAACGTGGTAAAGGTCAGAGGACCCAGATCTGCACCACCCAAAGGTACCAAGCTCACAGGTACAAACCAAAACCTCAGCAAAAATAAAAAACCCAAGGTGGCGCCCCCGCGGGTTTTGTTAATTTTTTGGTAAAATACTGCAGCTATTTGGAAGTATCTCATACTCAACCACTGTCATTGGTGGAACATGGGATACAAGTTTTCCTGGGCGTAGAAACACCAACAATATGGGAAAAGTTCAGCAAAGCTCAAAATAAATTTTTCCTGCATGTGGTGTACTTAACAACCCATACTATCCGCAGAGGTTGGGTAGATTTTGGGTTCAAAACTGTGAAAGAAGCAAACAAAGCAGAGAAGGTCAGAGTGGTACTCAACCTTCCTGATGGACAGCAATTGGCCCTGACCAAACACACCCGTTGGACTGAATCCAAAGACATTTTCATATTTTATGATTATCTTCCAACCACACTGGCGCTCACAGCAGTCAAAAGACATCTTTGAGAAGGCTAGAAAGCCTATGGAGAAATAAAACAATTAAAAATGTAAAGATTCCAGTTGATGCCAACCCTTAGCATGGGGAAGGCAATAGAAATTATTTCACTGAACCAGGATGTAGTAGAGGATATTACAAAAATCCCCCATATTGCATCCTTCACCATTGATAGGAAAAATCCCAGCTGTTCCATGCAACAGTGGAAAGCTCTCTCACCATATGCAACCACTGGCAGGCCTTTATGCACAAGATTCACACTTGACCCATAAAAAAGGCCTGAGAGAAATGGAATTCTGTGAGGAGGAAATGGGCAAAGACAACTCAGAGTACGCCAAAATCATGGATACTACACAAGCCTTCAACTGGGGAGAACATGGGCAATATAAAATAATTGACCCTATTTCCCCAAAAGAACAAAAAATGGCCAAACAAGCCTACAAGCTGGCTGCGGCCAAGACAAAGGCTTTGGCGGAATCAACCATATTGCTGGAGCAGATCTAGGAAGACATGGAGGAATTTGAGTCCATGAACCAATCAGATCCCGCGGAAAACCATACACCCAATCTGACCAGATTAAATTTGGTGGAACCCAATTCAGAAATGAATGCAGCAAAATTGGGGTTCAGTGCACCCCAAGAAATTGCAGAATCTAACCCAATCAGGAAGAAAAGCCAACAATGGAATGCGCAAGAAAATAATGTGGCCAATAAGAACCCACAAGTGCACCGCAATAACATATTGAAACCAAGTAAAGCCAAGAGAAGAGCAAAAACTGCAGTGATGAAAGGGGCAGAATACACCCCAACTCCTACTCATGGTTATGCTCTCCGCAGAAGAGGTGCAGTGGAGAGCAATGTGAGTGAGGGAGTAGGGCTGGGGGGCCCTGCTAACCGCTCCTGAGGCGCATTGGGCATCTCAGTAGAGATAGGGACGCTGAACATAGTGGGACCCAAGGCCTTAACATCCTGGGCCAAGAAGTTGAGTCTCCTATGAAACCCACCTGTGGATATCCTGGCAGTGCAGAAACCCACTGTCCACAGGGAGAGGAGGAGTCATGGGAGAAAATCCTCCTCCCAACAATATTGTTTTGGTCACTCCAATGTGGGGTGATAGTACACGCAAACCAAAACTTTAAATTTATCAATAAAAATTTGTTCCTGGATGGCCGCATACTCGCCATAACCTTCTCATGGCACACCAAAGTGCACACAATCGCCAGTGTGTATGCCCAAACGGTGCACATGACCAAAGAGAATTTCTCACAGCCCTAACACAACTAAATCTACCAGAAAATACTTTCATAATGGGAGACATGAACTGCTAGATTAACCCAGAGATGGACCAATGGTCATACACAATTGAGATACCACAAGGACAAGTGGAACTCCGAGTACTAAAGGCAACCCTGGAACTATATGATCCACTGCCATAAAGGCAATCCCTGGTACAAAATATGACATGCCCATATGTACACAATGGTACACTTGTCTCTATTCAAGGATAGACCTAATACTTGCACCAATAAATTTTCATCACCAATTAAAAAATTTAAAACTGTAAAAATTGAATTCTCCAACTATTGGCTTGTTTTGGTGTCTTACAAACTGGCAGAATCAAGAACTCAAGCACCCAAATGGTGCAGAATACGCCCAGAAAGTTTAGCTGACTCGGAATTTCAATCCCTGATGAAATATACTCAACCTGGGATTTTTAAACACCTTTTTGCTTTAACCCACTAACCACCTGAGAAAATTTCAAAAAATCAACAACCTAACAAATTAGTATACATTGTCTAGAAGACACAGGGCAGTTTCAGCCATTATCAATCAAACATTGGCTGAAATTGACCATCTAGAAAACAACATACCAAGAATGGGATACAGCCATGGATGGGGTCGCAAATGGGCAGAGGTTTCTGCTTGGCTAAACACCCTGATCCGCGAACACCAATACTGAGCTGGAGCCCAATATAAAGGCAAAAACATAAGAGATGGAAAAACTTGCTCAAGCTACTTTTTCTGCCAATTTCACGCCCAGAAAAATACGATAGCTTGTACACAGGTCCATTGACTGGACAAATCCATAGCAGAAACACCCAAAGAAGTCGCAACTGAAGTGCACAGGTTTTATACAAAATTGTATAAATCCGAGCCAGTTGAACCAGAAAAATCAAAAAATTCCTTATAAGTGCACATATTGACACCGCAGTCCATTATAACAATTTAATTGACCTAATATTATGCAAGGAATTATGGGAAGTAGTACGCGGTGCACCAAGAGGGAAATACCCTGGACCTGATGGGATTCCCTATGAATTTTATATAAAATATTTTACTAACATCTCTAACATTCTTCTAGCTTCAATGAACAAGTGTATTATGGAAACATGCCTCCTACCTGGAGGCAAAGATGCCTACACGGTCACTTTATTCAAGAAAGGAGACAGATTAACCTATCCAACTGGCGCCCAATTTCCCTAACCAACACAGATACAAAAATTTTCACAAAAATTATGGCTAAACGACTAGGAGAAATTGCAACCAATGCGATATCTCCATCACAATATGGATTTTTCCAAGAAGATCCATATGGGATAACATCCACAAAGTTGCATATGTCTTTCAGTCCAAAACCTCTGGAGCACTTGTCTTTTTAGACCAACAAAAGGCATATGACAGGGTGAACTGGACCTATCTTAGGGCCTGCCTTCAAAAATTCAAGCTAAATAGATTTATAAACTGGACAATGTTGTTTACAGAGTCTGCAACCATGGCTGTGCGGGGAGTGGGCTTCTTAACCAACCTAGTTATCCCACAGAGAGGACTAAAACAAGGAGACCCCTTAAGCCCTCTACTATACAACTTTAGCCTAGACCCCTAATCCAAAATACAAACACACTGCTCAAGGGAATCAACGTCAAGGGCCAACCACCAGTTAAAATGATGGCCTTCGCTGATGATTGTGTGGCGGGAATATCCAACAATCAGGACGCTTGCAGAATTGATAAGATAATACAAGACTATTCAGCCATAAGTAATGCATCACTTAACACTGAGAAAACGGAAACTATACTCCTGGGGAAATATCAGACCCAGTGGATGAAATCTACACAGGGCCAACAAGCTAATACAACATCAAGACTCCTGACCAGACATAGGAGGCGAAAATTAGCAATGACCTCACTGAAACTTTCATTCATCACCAAGCCAACAGCTGGCCCTGTTCGCCACTTGGGATTATGGTTGGAAGCAAGAGGTTACGCTAACTCCATGATGTAAAATCAATTATTAGACAAAATAACAAAACACATTGCCTCCTTACATGGACACCAAACAGGTCTAACAGGAAGAGTCATATTAGCCAACTCTATGATTCTATCAATTATATGGTTCACGGCCCATGCAATTACTTTCTCACCATCCTTCTTCAATACAATCCACGCCCTATTACTAGGATACTATGGTCCAACCACAACCCCCCTGTACACCTCAAAACACTATTTGGCTCTAGAAGGAATGGAGTTATTGGGCTTACTAATTACGTAGAGCAAGCAACCCATAACTGGGATCCTGGATAGCTCAGGTGACTAGCCCAGATCTTCCAGATACACACTGGGCCAGAACAGAAAGATATACTTCACATGTGCACTCCAATTATGATACCCAGATCACCCAAACACATTAATCAAATATCTGGCATCCCATGCCACAGATGCAGAGCCACACGGTACTCCTGCACATTTCAAACAAATACTCCTAGCCATGAGAAGAGCGACATGGCAGATTCACATTCTTGGCCAGACCAGTCACCGAGGATGCCCAAGGCTAACTCACAGACAGGAGATCAATGATCAAATAGTCACAGACAATATAATAAGCAAAAGCCCAAGTACCATAGCCAGAATAGATTACCTGGACCATATGGACATACCCTACAACCTGGAGACTCAAAGAAGAGTATGGAGTTACACACAACACCTCTACTCCAACCCAGGATAAAAGCACATATATGGAGATGCATGAGGAGAGCTTACTGAACAGCTGAACGTTCAAATGCCACTCACATCTCATGTACAATATGTGGTCAGTATGGAAGCCTAGCCCACCATTTAGAACAATGCCCAACATCAGTGGCTTTATGAAAAGAGGCCATGCGCCTTTTCCGCCAAGAAAACGGACATCCATTCAGCCTATCAAGGAACATGCTCGCTATAAACATGGACTCTCTTATCCACCCATCTCTCAGGGCGTTAATAGTAGCAATAGCACTATGGACGATACATACAATGGTACTGAAATCGTTCACAGGAGCAGCGCTAACAATCCAATAAGCCATTCATTGCTTCCACAGCCATATATTGGAACATTTCCAAGCATGGCTGTTTGGACATATGACCCCCCTAACAGAAGGACAATCAACACATGGTTCCCCATATGGTTCCTAAAAGTCGATCCTTTCCTTCATACATGCTGCATCCAAGAATAAGCAAGCATAACTTCTTCCCTACCGTCCTAATTATGGTGATCCTGGAGACAACAAGAGGGGCCTTGAACCCTCTGGGGTGTTTTTAATTGTCAAATTTCATTAGTTTTCTCACCATATCAGAAGGGCTTGTCCCCTGGTCAACCTTCCACGAATAAATAAAATTTTGGGGAGCACTGAAGATGTACCCCTCAACCTTTCACTCACCCAAGGGTAACCATGCAAGCTCATCGCTTCATAGGGCCTGAGGTTTTTTGAAGGCCTTAAAACTATGTAAATAAGCTATTATTTAGCTTTTTAAGGTTTGAAATTCAAGATGTGTTAATAAAATGTCACAAATGTCAAGCCCATCAGCCCTATAAGCCCATATCTACTTACCAGCTAGTCAAGCCAAATTGGTCCTGGCACCCAGCGTTTATTGATGTACTTGGACACGTTCCATTTAGAGTCCTTAACTTCAAATGCATCGTAGTCATCAAACATCTCACTAAGTGCATCAAGTCTCAATACCTCTTGGATTTTGGAGCAATATAAACTAATAAGTTTATAATAGAAAAATAATACACAGTCATGGTTGCCGCAAGTTGGTTTCTCAAACAATGCCACTAAAATTATCTTTTGAGCTGTCCATAAGGTAATTGAGCTAATGTGAATCTTTGGAGTTCTTACCCTTCTTATCATCCCAAAACCAGCTATATGGTGGAACGCACCAATTGCACATTAATACAAGCTCTTTGAAAGTTTTCCAACAATTTTACATCTCAATGGATCATATATGTTGACTCAACTGTTTTGTATATAGTATTTGATGTAAAATATGGCGGAATTAGTTGTAAACCACCAAAGGATTGCACAGGAGGGTTTCACACTGATGCAATAGAAAGACAATATGAGGATCGTCATTACTCAAACAAACATAATATGATATAAAATGAATCCAAAGGCTTCAGCGCACCTTTTTTATTTTGAATGGCAGAGTACACTACTATTATTCTTCAATCTTACACCTTAGAATCCACTATATGTGTAGAAAAAGACCTCCTCCTTTTTTTGTTCCCCTCTTTCTACTAATCTCTCTGACCACTCTTTGGCCCATCTACAAAGCTACTCAGTTTCTCCAATTTCCATCGTGCTCCTCTCATTACTGGGATTCTGGAAGGATCCTCATAATTTTTGCTGAGGTCAAATCACTTAGCAACAAACCATATCAGAACATGTTAAATAATTTATGTGCTAAACTTGATCTCAATGAATAACCAGCGATCTGCCATTGATAATTTAGCCTTATCATCCTGTCATATAGATTTTTCAGGAAGTATTAGTTACCACAGCTTTCAAAATTGGCACTTAGGCGTTGTATTTCAATTGCAAATTATTATAACATAAAACAACCAGTTACTGTTTGAGACAGTAACTCAGTTAACATAAAGATAGTAGAAACTTTTCAACAAATTTAGGGTTTATATAGTGACTAAATAATCACCATGTTGTGTCTAATATTTCAGTGTCTAAATGGCTTGTTTCTGGTTTATTATTTTGCTTGACTAGAAACTCTCCTCTGGAAAGTTCCCTTTAAAAATGACCATTTCTAAGATAAGCTCTTCTTATTTTCCAAGTTCTTATTAGTGCAATTTATGACTAGAAGTAGCACTTAGGCCTGGAAAAACTAAGAGCGTAGTATCTAATTTAGGTCAAGTAAGCAAATGCTTAGGCTTAGGATATTTTAATAAAAGTAAATATGTCAATTGACAATAAAATTTGGCGGATGGCTGTACTTGTAATTAAAGCCAAAAATATAGAATATTCTATTCTGGCGCAGGGAAAGGATAAAAATACTATAAAGGGTGTTAAAGGCACCAAGGCTACGGCTTCAATGATCATTAGATTAAAAAGGGGTGGTTGTACCGGCGGTAATTAAGGATTTGATTGACCAACGCAAATTGTAAGAAGTAGAGGGCCCTAGGGATCTATCATTAATAATTTAATACAACTTTAGTGATTCAATATAAAAACATGGGCTGTAGCCTCAATAGTTCCTAATAATTGGATAAACCCTTTATTCACATATTAGTGGAAACATAAGTTGGTTTAGTAAAAAGAATATAACAAATGGTTGGTCAAACCAATTAAATACTTCCCCCATTTGACCAAACACCAGTGAAAAAATCTGAGTGGTGTTAGAAGATTCAATAAGAACTTGAGGCTATTAGTCTGGAGAGCTGCAGATTTTTTGAGGGTCTTAGCATGCATCCTGTTAATAAGATGACCTTAAGTGTTATCCTTCAGTTTGCAAACATCAGTAGTTTTCTTTTTAATGATCCTAAAAGGGTCATTATTTATGTGCTCCATTTTACTAATCCATCCAGACCTATGGTTGTCTTAATATAAAACCAATTATCCCACAACAAAGTGAGGTAAGGGCTGCCACCCTTATTATTGTGCTCAAAAGTTCTTACTTTTTATCCAGATCATAATAGTACGCTCCACTCTAAAGTTTAATCAAGGTTCTGGTCAGCTTCTTCTTTCAACAGGCTTGCATATTCTTGAGTAAGGTTTGAATACAAAATTGGGGAAGCACTTAGTTAGTTCTAATAAAGTAAGACAAATGTAGAATGCCCCATGGCTGAGTGATATGAGGTATTATAGGTAAAAACAGCTTAAGGCAAGAAAAGGTTTATTCTGGATAGCTTGCCTATGAATATATATGTTAAATTCAAACGAGGGTACCATTTACTCTTTTCATGGTGCCATCAGTCTCAGGGTGATATGGCGTAGAAAAAAACCATGCTTATACCCATCAAGTCATTGAGTTTGGAAATCATTTAAGATGTAAAATTTGTTCCTTTATATTTCAAATGACATAGGGGTATCCACGACAATATAAAAATATTTTTTAATAACTAAGGAAAGCTGACCAGGGTACAAGCATTATTGAATGAAAGAAAGTATTGACATGAAACCTTAGCAGGGTCAACTCTATCAAAGAAATTTTTACCTCCAGATCAGGACTCAGATTTTTTTGGTCATGTCATGGGTAAGATTTTCATGTTTTTAAACCTACTAACCGCCAATAGCTTTCTTTAGTTGGCACCCTGATCAATGTGCAAAGGGTGGGAATCAAACCAATAACCTTCAGATTGTTAGCTGCCACCCTACCGACTTGCCTTTAACCCCCAATATAAAAATATCTTCTATTGTGAACTTTATCATAGTTGTAGCCCCAAAGTTTCATATTGCTTTTTCCTCCATCCACTTGGTGAGCTGATTAATGGCAACTGATTATATATCCAAAATGACCATATATATTGCGCAGAGGCCCCATCACATCATTAGAAATAGTCTGCCAAGAAAAATTGGGCTTAACTAATTGATAAAAATTCGCATTTTCTGTAAAGGCCATCTATCTGACATTTCTTAAAACAGTGGATGGTCACATGACTATCAAAATTCATAAGTTCTTAATAGTGTTTTGTTTTAACAGCTCAATTATCTTCCTAAAACCTCTGCACCCCATAACCTTGTGGGCCTCAAAAAATAATATTTGTTTTTCTATTGCCTGAGGAACTTAGGGTTGTTAAATGTTGATGACTTTGTAAAGCTTACCAAATTTATACAACCATGTTCTTCATTTCTTTTCTCTAAATAGCACTAGCTTCTGCTGATTCATTGCCATAATTTTGTGGTTAGCATTTTATTAAACAATTCCTTGGCTACATTAAACGCTAAGTCTAAGGTAGGCAAGCTTGATAACTCACTGGCATTTTGATGCTTTACACTGGAGCAGTGCTAAATTTTGTAATCATAGTCTTGTATTTATAAGCTCATAAATCCAGCTAACCTTCTGGTGCATCAAATTTTGTAACCAGTGAAGAGAGAAATAGTCAGCTATTACAGTGAAACTAGAATTATAGATGTAAAAATAAATTTGGTTTACATGTTTAAAATAACTGACAAATCTCCTTTTCCACTACCATTTAGTTTTGTTTGTAAACATCCAATCTCTGGCTACAATAAGACATGGGGTGCTCACTTCTGTTCTTATCAATTTTTATAAAACTTCCCTAATGGCAGTGAGAGAACCGTCTATTTGAATAGTAAACGGTCTATCAAAATTAGGTTATTTCAACAGTGGCACTTGGGTGAGGTAGAGCCTGAGTTTATCAAAGGTTAATCGGTAGTTCTCAGTCCTATCAAAAAGATACTCTGTTTTGAGGTGAAGCATTGGTTCGCCTATTGTACTGAAATTTTACAAAACTGGTGGTAACATTTTATTATTTCTAAAAACACCCAAGCATTCCGCTTACTACTTGGTAGCACCATATGTCTAATAGCTTCAACCTTCTTTTTCTGGGGCTGCAAGCCATGCTTGTTGGGAACCAGCTTAATTTTGCTTGCTGGTGCATTCCGCCAGCTGGTTTTCACAAAATTTTTTAATAAAATAAAGTTATATATAAAGCAATAATAAAATTGGATTTTTAAGATTTTTATTATATGCTCAATAGGGGAAAAACAATGCCCCTCAACATCCAACCATTTAGTATATAAAGTAATTTGAGGGTTGAAAAAATTTTGGGAATATGTTTGGAATAGCTTCAAATAGTCCAAATTAGGAAATATGAAGGAATAGCGTATCATAACTTGAGAACTTGCATAGGGATGAGGAAGGAAAGAAGGGAAATTCTGATTGGCCCAAATGTACCTGTGAAGTAACATTATTATGAATTTAAGCCAATCACTGCCTGAGAAATTTCTTGAACCTTGGGGGACCCCTGTCAGGCCTATAAAAAGGGGGTCCTCGTGTAGGTGCGTTAGAGGACTTTGTTGGGGTCAGGGGAGTGCTGTCCAATGATTGCCCCAAGGTCTGTGGTGAGGTCAGAGTAATATGACTGTTGGATTTTAAGTTTGGTGCCCGTAGAGGTTTTAAACTAGTGTTACCCCAATTAATGGGGTTTCATCAAGAATCAGCCAGGGACTTTTGGCTGAAAACCTTGACTTGATTATTATTATTAAATGAGCTCTTAGCAACATCAGAAAATAGCAAATGTCCAACATTTCCCTCTTTGATGGAACTTGAGCTAAAGCATTCTTCTTTTTAAGCTGCAAAGGCAAATGTCTGACAATGCTTATCAATGACTAGCCCAGTTATTCAGCTGCTCAAGGAAGTACAGAACTTACATGGCTTTATTTTTAAATCAGCCTTGGCAAGATGGCAGAAAACTTCTTCTAGGTGTTGCACATGATCAGTAAACATTCTGTTAATGTTAACATCATTATATAACCTAAGACTCAGGAAAGGTTTAATTTCTCAAGGATACTAGCCAAAGCCCAATGAAAGGTCATAGTGTCCTTACACAGCCCCCTGCGGCATTATAGTAGGTACAGGAAGGCCCTAAACCATAATCCTAGCGCATTTTTCCTATTTCTCAGTCAATTCTATCTTCCAGTAGCCAGAAATTAAATTCATGGCTAAAAAACATTGGGTGCTACTGCTGTAATTTCAGTTGACCACATTATCCAACCTATTGACCAAATAATGAATTTGACAATTAGTTGCATTTGTATATCTACAGCAATTGTCACTGACTAGAGAGATTATGGTTGAGAATCATACCCATTAATAAAGAGCACAAATTCAATAAGGGAACAAAACTAATAGTTAAATTATTACTGTAAACAACTTAATATCTTGGCAGAAGTCATTGACTAAGGCTATTCTCATTGGAAAGATCCCCAAAAAAATTTTGAGCAAAAATCTAATGTGGGAGTTGTTGAATGATTGACTGGATATAAATCGTTGGTAATTATAAATCAAAAATATCCTAAGTATATCTGAACTTGGGATTTGTGGCCTAGCGATCCTACTTGATATTATTTGACTAAGATAACATGGGCACGGGGGCTTTGTTGGTTTAGTCAGACCTATAATGATAGCCAACTAGATAACCCGTGCACGTGGGCTTTGTTGGTCTAAATTAAAAATAGTATTTAATGTCAATTGAGTTTTCAATTGAATTAATATTAAATAGTGGTACAAATCGCCTTGGTATCTGCTGCCAATTGCTTGAGATGAGTATCAGTTCAGCTATTTACAGATGCATTAGAAATGTTGTCTTGAATATATTTCTTTTTTTAGTACTAGATGGTCCCAACCCAAGGGGGGATTCATCGATGTTTATTGAATTACGCCTGGGCTCCTAAGAGCCTGAGGCGAGGGAAGGGAGGGAGGAGGCATCTAGAAAGGGATAGGGGTTTGCGCGCCAGAGCCGTGCTGCAGTGACAACTGAGCGGAGGAGGGTTGGCGACATAGTGCAGACCTTCAGGGCCATCTCAAAGTGTACCTGAAAGTGGGTGATCATGTGTGGAAGGGTCCACACCTGCTGGTCAAAGGCAGCACAAAGGAAGGAGTTATGGATGGTCCAGATGGCTGTGGCATAGGCATGGACATGGAGGGGTCGGTGGCAACCAGGCAATGTCTGCTCAAACATGAGGTCTTACACAGGGTGTCCAGACCAGGGCTGAGCATGGAGGAGCGCGCGGGCCTTTGGCCAAAATGCGGCGACACCTGGACAGGTGAAAAAATGATGGAGGTGGGAGTCAATAGGCTCCACACAGCGGGGGTAGCTTCGGTGCTGGAAGGTAGGGCCAGTCCAGTCCCCTGTCCTGTATGAACAGTGGAGCACCCTCCATAAGGTGTTGGACACCTTTGCTGACAGGATGGGGTGATAGACGTCCTTCCACAATTCCTTAAGGTCAAATCTCACGGAGGGAGGGAGGAGCTCAAGGAGTCTTGGGCGGATGGGAGGACGATCTTGGGGGTTGAGGCGAGTTGTGACTACTTGTCCATTGTGCACAATTGCATGGCGACGGGGGCTGAGGCCAGGGCCTTCCCTTCTGTATGGGAAGGCATGGTGGATCCGCGCGCCTACTCGTTTCAGGGCAAAGAGAGCCTGGTTCCAGTAGGGGGATGAGGATGGTTTTAGGCGATGGCCTGGGTGGTTTGTGAGCCACTCCCTAATGAGGTCAGAGATGCTCTAGGAAGACCCAGAGCTACTGACACTGACTGGCGGTGGGCGGGCGCCCATTGGGGCATGGGGTCGCGTCCCAGCAGACAATCGGCCATAGGAACTTCAGGAAGATTGTGGTGGCGTGGGATCGCGTGTCCAGAAGCCCTAGGCCCCCTTCATTGCAGGGTCGGGCAATGGTTGAGAGGGCCATTGGTGGATGGTTTGAGCCCCAGATCCAACAGCGGAGGAGTACATTGAGCCGCGTATAAAAGGCATCTGTGAATGGGCAGACGTGCGCTAGAAACCAGACCTTGGAGAGGAGGAACACATTGGCCATCAGAGCTCGACCCTGGGGGTGATGTGCCACCAGTTCCAGCTGGCAATCCTGAAGTTAACTGCTGCAAGGAGCAAGTCCTCATTGTCTTTTAGCGCAACTCCTTGTTGGTTGGCGAGAACGCCCAGGTGACGGAAGGTACCGCGCTCAGGTTTAATACCAAATGGTGGGGGGAAGGTGGGGGAGCCGACCTGTACAACTGTTGTCTTGGAGGTGTTGACCATAGCGTTGGACGCCTTAGTGTACCTCTCAATGGTCACAGCAGCGAGGGCAACATCCCCAGGGCAGCCAAATGCAATGGCAGTGTCATCTGCAAATGCCATGGTGCGTGTGGGGGCTTTACCTGGGACCAGAATCCCTGTTAGCTTGTCCTGTAAGGAGGCCAAGAGGGGGTCAAGGGTGATGTTAAAAAGGATAGGGCTCAGGGGGTCCCCTTGCCGGAGACCTTGTCCAACAGGTACTGCCACTGTAAAACCCATTGGCGCCAGGACTCTGGTGTGGAGCTGGTCATAGAGCGCTGATATCCAGCGCCTAGCTGCGGGTGGGAGATGGAAGCGGGCCAGGGAAGCATCAATATACTTCCAGGCTACCCGATCATATGCTTTCTCCATATCCAGGAGAGCCACAAAGCCATTCACCTTACAATAGTTAGCAGTCAAAGTCACGTGAAGGTCATTATAGTTGTCCCATAACGACCTCCCCGGAATAAAACCGTGCTGGGATGGGGAGAGGCGAGGTGACACCCATTTGGTGATGCGGTTTGGCCAGAAGCTTCGTGAAGAGCTTGTGGTCTGTGTTGAT
Source organism: Massospora cicadina (assembly GCA_022478985.1). NCBI lineage: Eukaryota > Fungi > Entomophthoromycota > Entomophthoromycetes > Entomophthorales > Entomophthoraceae > Massospora > Massospora cicadina. The sequence continues at coordinate 235,984 of JAKSZP010005294.1, read as the reverse complement.
CAACGCTATGGGGCGCCAGTTCGCCAGGTTCTCACAGTCTGACTTCTTGTGAATGAGGGTCGTGATTGAGCCTCTGGAGTCAGGGAGGACCTCGCCATTCACCAAGAGTGCAGCGAAGAGGTCGCGGAGGGTTCTGGCTATCACTGCAGGTTCCAGAAGGTACACCTCAAAGGGTATTCCGTCTGGGCCTAGGGCTTTAAGCCGTGGGGATTTCAGAAGGGTTTCCATCACCTCCTGGATGGAAATAGGCGCCAGTAGAGCCTCATCAGCCCGTGGGTCAATGGGCGGCTCTGGAGCCCGCCACAGGAAGTCTTGGATGTCCGATGGGTCCACCTGGGTGGCATGGAAGAGGCTGGAGTAGAAGCGGTGTAGTTCCTGCGTGATTTCCACCTTATCTGAAGTGGTTGTAGTGCCAATCTTCAGTGCAGTAATATCCTGCGCTGTTGGCCGGGCTTTCTGTTTCTGAAAGAAGAAGCGGGTGGGGCGTTCCCATTGAGCATAGTAACGAGATGTTGTAAAGTTTGCTGCCCGTTCTTCCTGCAGTGTGAGCTCCAAGCGGAGTGCTTCCTGCGCCGCTTCCCAGTCTTCCAACCATCTGGGAGAGGGCGAAGGCTGGCGGCTTCGCTCTAGATGTCTGATTCTGGCTTCCGCCCTTTTGACTCTGGCGCGAGCTGCAGTCATCTGGGCTTTGGCACAGTTGTAAGCAACGCGGGTGATGCCCTCCTGGTCACCGCCCATCTAGCCTTGTGGTCAAGCAGGTGGGGTGGGGGGAGGTGAGAGTCTCCCGGATGGTCATAGACAGCTTCTCCTTAGTGAAGGGGTTGTTGAGAAGAGCTGGGGCAACCCTAGGCCAGAACCTACGCGACGGTCTAAGTGTGGTGGTGAGGACAACGGTGAGTGACCTGTGATCACTCAGATGGTTGTCACGAGAGATGGGAGAGGAAACGCGGCCAATTATCAGGGGGCAAATCAGTGCCATATCTATGCGTGACGCTGACTGGAAAGCTCCTCCATCATACTGGATCCTAGTCATGCAACCTAGGCCAGACGCGGAGGGTGGAAGCGCATCTATAAAGCCACTCAGGCGAAGGAAATCCTGGAGGCGACTTGATCCAGGGCGTTCCTTTGCTGCAGGGGGTAAGAGTCACGGACGCGACTTATGGTTGTGTTGAAATCTCCTAAGAGGACTGTGTTCCGTGGGAGATTGAGTTGGAGGAGCTCTTCCAAGAGCCGATTTTGCTCCTGACCTGCATTAGGCAGGTAGATGCTTGCAGCGAAGAAGGAGAAGTCAGGAGTGGTGAGTTTGGCCAGTATGAGGCGGCCACCTAGATATTGTGAAAAAGAATGGGTTTTAACCCGGGGATTCAAAACAATAAGGGCGGCATAATTTTACCAGAAGGAGTTGCCTCCAAACTGTTCATTCCATGCAGATTGTTCATGGGGGAGGATATGGGGCTCCTGGACAGCAGCGATGTCAATTTGTGCTGACCTGAAGTTTCGGAGGAGGCGGGCTCTCCGCTTAAAGTCCCACAACCCATTTGCGTTGATGGATTGCAGGGCCAGGGTGCTGCCATGGGGACTCATAGCTGTTCCCCTCCATGTCCTGGGGGGTTGCCAGCGCTTAAACCTGCTGCTGTGAGGCGGCTAGTTTTGTGTCCTTTAGCTTGACTATTAGCTGCAATCCGTGAGGAGCGTTGTGGGTTCTGAGGGGAAGGAGAGGGTGGGGGGCGGAGGACCCAATAAGCCAGCCTAGGATGCTGCCCCTGCTCCGTTGCAGGGGAAGGACCTGAGGGTGCTCAATGGTGACCTCCGCGGTGTCCCCATTTGATGAGTCTGAGTCCATATTCACTTCCTCCAACACTGCAAAGGATCCGCGCGAAATGGACTGTGGGGTTGGGGTAGGACTCTTTGAGGTGGCACTTCTACCGCAGGCCGCGGGTTGCCAGTCCATGCTGGTGGGCATAGCTCCATTGGGAGCTGAGGGTTGATGCGATAAATCGCTGGTGGAGGTTGGTGGGGGTGCCGCGGAGCCCTGAGTGGGGGTGGCTGACGAGGGGCACCCTGTGGGAGATGCCTTGCGCTTGGTGAGAGAGGGAGTTGACTCTGGGAGATTGGAGGGGGTGCCCATTGGAAGGGGGGCATGAGCGCGAAGGTATCCCATACCAATAGTGGGGTTAGCTGTTTCAACTGCTAGGTGTAAGGCCTCAGGGGACAGGTCTTATACGGGAAACCCAGGTGTGGGTTGTGGAATTGCTGCTGCAGCCACGTGGGAACGTTTTTGGCCTGGTTTAGGCCCCTGGGTGGTGGCTAAGAGGGCTTGTTTTCGAGCTGTGCGGCCACTATACAAGTGTCCAAGGGCGTTACACCATGAACACCGGGGCGCGCCTGATCAGGGTTGACAAAAAAGATCTCAGGGCATGCCCCAACTACCGCCACACGAGGAATAACCTCAATGTTGCGGGATACAGTGGGGGAGGGGATGAACGACGCCCTAGCAGTGCGAGCTCTTTGAGTGGGAGCATAGTAAGAGGGGACGTTAAAGTCCACTGAAAGAACAGACCCAAACTCCATTAAACCACGATGGAGTGCCAGTTTAAGAGACTCAGGATCAACAGTCGTTGGTAGGTTGGAAAAAGTAACCCAAGAAATTTTTTCCAGGTGAGAGCGTGTGCAGGAGATGCGAAGAGATCCGCGTGGAATAATGACCTGGAGGGTGGCAGCATGGTCAGTAAGGGCAGCTTCAGTGAATCCCACATCGATGTAGTGGCCCTCCACTGATTCATGGATGGTGGTGTTAATTGGGAATGTCTCCGCAATCGCTGCAAAGTATGAGAAGTAATCCTCTGTATAGAATTCAACAGGGTTATGCCCATAATAAAGGCGAATTGCGTGGGAGAGGGTTGAGCGAGGTAGAGCTTTTTGCGCTCTACTTTCGGCCCATTTCTTCTTAACATCAGCAATAAACGCCACTTCATGGGGATCAGCTTTGGGTAGCGTTGGTGCCAGAGGTTTTTGCCACGCCCCAGTGGATCCTTTGGTACGTTTGTGTTTGCTTTGGGCTGCAATTGCGGGTTGAGTGTGAGCTGGTGGTTTGGACAAGTTTGCGGAGTTCCCTTGTTGCTGGAATGTTACAGCAGCTGATGGCGTCATATTAAATTGAGGGGCGGTTTGTTGGGCCTCGCTAAATTGGGGAGGCCCATCCAGATTGGAATTAACTCCAGCCAGTTGGGAGGAGGGAGATGTTTCATCACCATCCCAATCTATTTGGGTAAATTCAGCCTGAGTATTTGCTGTGATTTCGTGGGCAAAACTCACTGGCTGATTGGTAATTTGGTCGTTTTCAGCATATGGAGATAAAGTGCCGACTTGAGAAGTGCCGATTATGGGGTTTAAATGGGATGGGTGAGACTGGAACTGGTGTGAAGTTCCAAAATCTGAACCATTTAAATCCCCATTGGGAAGAGTAGATTGTCCCAATTTGGTGCTTAGTGAACCAGAATGTGCGGCTAATCCAACCTTACATCTGAGGATTTGGGGGCCAGGTAGCTGGGTATCGCCCCTCATGGAGGGAGCCAGAAACACGGCGTCAGCAATAATAGATGGGGCTGAATTAGCTGACACAATGGGGGAGGTGAATGCCTGGATGGGCTGAGTTGCATTCAACTGAGCAGACGCCATTAAAACAGCGTGGGTGATGGCCTCCTTGGTTGGAGGGGGCCCAGAGGGTTGGTGGGAGGCAGCGCACACAGAGCTGTTAGGCGTGCAGGTTGCAGAAGTGCGATCAGGTGAACTGGCGCTAGTTGGAGTAGCTTCAGGTTGGGGGGTGATGCCTGCTTTCATGGCTGCTGCTTGAGAGCGGGTAATTCTGGTTGACCCTGAGGTGGGTAACCGAGGGTTGCTTCGTTTGGGGTGGTGCTGGCTCGTTTGGCATAGCCTGCGGGTTCTTTTGCGGGGTTTCCCGCCATATTTGCTAATAGTTTTCATTAATCTCTTTAGTGGAGCTAAATTTCAGGCTGAATTGATTTTCGAAAAGTGATGCTTAGCAGAAAGAGATCTTTTGTCTTGAATATATTTCCAAGTTTGAGACTGACTCTGAGATGATTGGGATGTTTCAAGTTGAATGGATTGTAGACCCTCAAACAAACTTGTTACTTTCTCTGGCCAAGTGCCATTGAAATTGAGGTGTCATGGGTAAGATGTGGTGAACATCAAACCCTATAAATTATCTTAAGTTATTACTAATAAAAAACAAATATTCCTACAGTTCTATAATTTAATTTATAAGCTTTTGTATTAATAATTTACGCTGTGTTACGTCAAGGATTTACTTAGGATCAAGAAGATCAGGGCAGCATGCCATCATCTAAGTAATGACAGGATAATACAACTTCCAGTAGAATTACACTATGGAGTTATATCTTAATTATAGTTACCGTTTGGTCTGTTGTCTTCATACATTAGATGTTTGAAACTCCATCTTACCATATAAAAAGAACCAGTCACTGGTAACCAAAGATTCAACAAGTGGCGCTTATGGCTGGGAATGCAGATGGTGACTGCGGCGAGTATAGGAGTAGTCCCAATCAATTATTTAGAACTATTACTGGACCTAATGGGAATACAGAAATGACTGTGTCACAATTTAATTTGAACAATGTACCTATCATTACTTACCCAGATGAGCCCATTTCACATAAAGAACTTGAATGACTTGAGCATCAGTTATTAAGAGGATACCAAATGGGACAAGGGCTGCAGACAACAGCAGTAATTCTTTCTATCATCAACAACAGCAAGATGTGCTGTGGATGAGATATCTAGCTCATCACCAATTGAGTGTAGCTCAAATCAGAAATAATTTAATTAGGATAGAGAATATTTCCAATACCTAATTGAATTTTTACATCCCACCTCTAGAAATTCTTAAATGACAATTGCTCGCCATCATGCATCCATTTATGAGTTAACTTCTCACAAAACTCCAGCCAGGCTCCCAAATTTTAAATGAGCGTTTAGAGGCCAACTTTGCTGAAATCTGTTCTATCTTGGAAGCGAATAATAATCTAGCTACTTGGGCTAATGACAGAGTGGCAGAATTAGCACAAGAGCTAAATGATAGATTACATCTATCTTTGGAAATTTCTTAGAAGAAAGAGGAATTACTGAAACTTGGGTCAACAACATCACACAAACTTCAATTAATGCTTCAGAGTTCATGAGGCTTAATCACAAAGCTCAAGAGGCACAGTTAAATACCAATGATGAAGATTGTAATCAGTATTGATGACTGTGCACCCAAATTTTGCAGATGAAGGATGAGTATACTGAAAAAATCAACTATTGGCAAACTAATTCAAAGGCCAACGGGCAGAAAATGGAAAAATTTAAAATACATTGATTGTATCAATTGTCAGATTAATAATATTAATAAGGAAGTCACCAATATTAATGAGTCAAATAATCTTCTGCATGGAGAAGTGAATCAGTGTAAGAAGACAATTAAGGAAAAAGACCAAGTGATTTCCAATTTGCAATTGAAAACCACCACTTTAAATGAGGAAATTGTAAAGTTAAAGTTAACAATTCAAAATCATGTTAATTGGAATGAGTTTTTTAAGGACCTATGGAATTTTATGCAATTTTAAAGAAAACGTCTTAACAATATTAGGTCAATCACTTCCAATTTATTACTCTCATGACAATACGAAGCCCACGAGCTGTTGTCAAAACTTTATTGATATATCTTATGCCAATGGAATAATATCAATAGGATATATTCAGTGAGGAAATAAACCCATTCTATGCCAAATGCTATAAATGAAAATCAAGAAATACCCCTACATGTGAATAAGGATGCAAGTATAGCTCCAGGCCAACAACTAGTTATGAAGACTGGGACCACGCTGGATATTCCAGAGGGACTTAGTAGTATATTGACACTCATAGCGCAGGCTGCGTGCACAAGCTTGCCTCGCTTTGGAAAGGTCCATTTATTGTATTGGAAAAATCATCTGAAGATGTATACTATAAAGGATTAAGGCAGCTGGGTTGTGAATTGAGCACACGCTAAATTCCTTCATCCATATAAAAAAAGAATAATAATAATAAATAGTGAAAAAGAAAAATTAAAATATGAAAAAAGGTATAAGAGTAATGTATAATAAAATTAATAATAATAAAACAGTAAGAATATAGAAAAGTTAAAAAATAACTAAATATAAACAATTATTTGAAAATGAAGCCTCGTTATCATTGAAAAAAATAGAAACTCATTTTTGGGAGGGGGAGAAGAGTGTAATTGAAGCCAAGGGGGCTAGTTCAAGATTGCTAAAGATTGCTAGAGCCTCATTAGGCATAGAAGAAATGAAGGAAAAGTGCATGAACTAACTGTAGCATTCAGCTATTAATTGAGCATCCTATTCTGAAGATTGAGAAAAAAAATTGGATGTTGTGATCAAGAAAAAATGAATACCTCCACTTTTATCCAGTCAAGGAGGGGGAAGTGTTGAATGGTTGACTGGATACAAATTGTTGGTAATTATAAATCAAAAATATTCTAAGTATATCTGAACTTGAGATTTGTGGCCTATCAATTCTACTTAATAATATTTGACTATGATGACACAGGCATGGGGGCTTTGTTGGTTTTATCAGAACTATAGTAATAGCCAACTAAATAACACAGGCACATGGGCTAAGTTGATCTAAGTCAAAATTAGTTTTTAATGTTGATCAAGTTTTCAATCAAATTGATTATTAATTAGTGGTATGAATCGCCTTGGTATGTGCTGCCAATTGCTTGAGATGAGTATCAGTTCAGCTATTTACAGATGCATTAGAAATGTTGTCTTGAATATATTTCCAAGTTTGAGACTAACTCTGAGATGATTGGGATGCTTAGAGTTGAATGGATTGTAGACCCTCAAACAAACTTGTTACTTTCTCTAGCCAAGTGCCATTGAAATTGAGGTGTCATGGGTAAGATGTGGTGAACATCAAACCCTATAAATTATTAGTACTAGATGGTCCCCCTATAAATTATCTTAAATTATTACTAATAAAAAACAAATATTCCTACAGTTCTATAATTTAATTTATAAGCTTTTGTATTAATACTTTAAGTTGTGTTACGTCAAGGATTTACTTAGGATCAAGAAGATCAGGGCAGCATGCCATCATCTAAGTAATGACAGGATAATACAACTTCCAGTAGAATTACACTAAGGAGTTATATCTTAATTATAATCACCATCTGGTCTATTGTCTTCATACAATAGAAGTTTGAAACTCCATTTTACCTTATAAGAACCAGTTACTCTCAATATACCAAAAATTCAACAGGAGTAACACCTGGTAGTTGAATTATGGGGAATTATAAAGAGCAAATGGATGGGGAGTCGCCAGAAAATAAGCATTCTAACACTGGTGGTAAATCGTAGGATTGTCATTAGTCAACACCATTGGTTTTTGAGTTCCTAAAACCGATAAATTGGTTGCCAACAGCTAAGGATTACGCCACCTAAGAAAATCAAGTAAAGTTATCCAACAAAAATTTTATGCTTGAAACTTGAGGGCAAACCAGTATAGGAGAGCAAATAATACCCAGTAAACAATTAAAAAGTAGTGTTGATTTTTAATAAAAACCAAATATTTCCTAGTAAAGTTTATTCAAACTTGATAATAATTTAGTTCCTACATTGGTTGTATAACATTACTCTTGAGATAAGAGTGTAAGGATCAGATATCCTTAATTAGTTGTTATCAAGTCTCCTCTTGGCTCATGAGAAGAGAATAGGGGCTTTTTTTCTTACCAGTACCAAAGTTTCTTCAAAACAAAAAAGCACCTGTCTAGTGTTGGAAAATTCACTCAACGTGGCTTTTGGGCAATCAACCATAATAATAGTCTTCATACTATTAATGCCCAGTTTATATAATATCAAACAATCAACCCAAGTGGTCAAGGATCTATGCAGTTAAAAATCAGGGCTTAGAAGTGAGAAACCATCCAGTAGCCCACATTTTAACAATTGGTGCTCACTACAGGGGGCTCTGTTAGTGTTTTGCTTGATTAACTTGAGGTTTAGTTTGGAGGTGGTAAAAGTCACTAATCTATTTTTGGGGAAGGATGCCAATAGCAGAATTTCTGCACCAACGTTCAGTTTCCAACGCCTCTTAGAGATGGGAGGAAGAGTCAGGAACCACCCAACCATCACATTGATGATGTTTTGGCCCACCGCTTAGGTGAGGTCATGCTTGAGGAATATCATCTGACCAAGTTGGGGGATATGTTGGAAATTTTAGCCAGGCGTTATATTTCACATATTCGAAATTAGTGTATTAATTAGTTGAGATCGATTGCCAACTATATTACTAGTTTCAATTTTGATATTTAATGATAGTGACCCCTATTTGTGTTCCTCATCTGTTTGGGTTGTGCTGTCTTGATCTACCATATTAAGAAAGTATTAAGGATTGTCCCAAATAGGAAACTGGTGTGTCATAGCAACGGTGATTAAGGCCAAGTATGCCAAGATAATTAATCTTATCTTATAAGATGGCAAATTACTTATATAAACGTCAAAAATATTGGTAATGGATCCCAATAGAGCTTCTCAGTCAATTTTGGCACTAGAGACTAATACTGAGGAGATTGACCAATTAAAGACTAATTTTTGGTTCAACAAAATCATAGTTCAACGCCAACTGCAAAGTTGTGAGTAACTCCGAGAATTTCTGGTGGAAAGCCAATGTATTCATTTAAAAATATATGAAAGATTTAGCTGCCTTAATTCCAAGTTTAACGGAATCTTATCTTGAAGCCAACTCCATGTGAAGATGACTGTGGGATTTTCCAGTAGAAAGCTGAAGTGCTTGTTATTAATTGTCTAGTTATGAATTTGTTGTCTAATTTAAGGTACTGGCAACATATGCCAAGGATTGCAAACTATTTAAAAATAACTAAGTAAAGTCAAATCACATTTTGACTTTGTGATAGTATCAGGAAATAATATTCAACAGCATTTTGGTTAAATTTGGCACCTGCGACTTATGCTGAGGATGTCAATATATTTAATTTGATTATGAAAAATCAAGGATCACCATAAACATGAAAATTCAAGGGTGATGAGTTAAGAAGAGAGATAATTACCAGTGAGAGGGCTGACAAAATGCTAAACAGGGAGAATTGCCAGTGAGAGTGCTAATAATGCTAATAAGGGAGATTTGCCAGTGAGAGTGCTGACAATTCTGGCAATGAATGCCAATGACGTGGATAGGCAAGAAATGCCTATAAATAATTTTATCTCTTTTTTAATAAAAATATCTAAAAATCTTATCTTTAAATCCAGCCTTCATTTTATTAGATTAATTGTGGATACCTACCTCTGCTATTTTTAAAGTGGATGCAGTTCAGCTTGGCTGCTGGAAAGGAATGAAAGTTCCCCAGAGGCTAGGTGCTGGGTGAACACACCTGGAGTGGTTGGCGCAGCCAACTCCCAACCTGGAATTACAGAACAACTGTGGGAACAGGGCCAGTCAGTGGAGCCTGCAATGGAAAAGTGGGGACTAGCCATGAGGTGGCAAAGCAAGGGGTCAGGCCACCCAGGATGGGGGTGAACCGCTGGTGCCCACCAAAAGGGATAATCTGCTAAGGTAAAGTTGGTGGCCAGCTGGATTGGGGCGTTGCCTGAAGCCCTATTAGGAAAGGTCACTTATGATAGTGAAAAAGCCAAATCCATCAGTCTTCATACTGTTTGGCCTGGAACACTAATAGAGTCACCTATTATTAAGGATAAAAAATCGCATCTATGTTTTTTAATGCAATATAGTATTTACTGAATTGATGGCGGTTTTATTCACCAAATCAAGTTTTTAAATTATTTAAACGTCTAAACAAGGGAATAACTCCTTGATTGCACTGATAGGTAAAGAAATGTTAGTCCCATCCAACTTCATTTTTGACTAAATCTTAAGGCTCTCAGTGGGTATGATTTTCACCTGCTAACTGTCAAGCGTAGGGTCAAGAAACCTCATTAACAATTTTGAGGTTGATCCAATTATTTAGGCTTGAGTTATCACATTAACATCCATGTTAACTACCTGATGGTTTGTATCAGGTGCATCATCATCCACAAATAGGTCAGAGATATTGATTTCAACATTCATTATATCAGCTGGGAAAATTTTATCTGCATTACTAGAATGTCCCTGGTCTAGAATTCTAGTCCTTTTCCCAAATATGAACCAGTGTTTTTTGGTCTGAACGAAATTGATCTGATCTTTTAACTTTTTGTTCAGACACTGGGCAATCACATGGCCAGGTTTGCCACAATGAAAACAGTGGATTGATGATTTGTCCTCTCAGTTTTGAGCTTCAGGTTTCTTTCCTGTCACAATTCAACTTCCAGATTCTTTATATGGTTTGAGAAATTTGATAATATCTTTTGTCTTTATTTGGATTACTTTAAAAGTGCGAATAGGAGCATCAAACGTGACTCTAAGCATCTTCAGATGGTCCACCATCTGCAAGCTCGTTGTTTGAGTTACTAGTGATGCCACCATAATCCATGCAGTTCTCTGTAGAGCCAAATTGCCGTCTGCATGGCTATACATGTATCAAAGTCAGTCAGCACATTCTCTTCCAAGGTATGGGATTCTTGGTAAAACCAGTCGGCAAAACTAGCCAAGCTCTTGTCTTTGAAAAAAGTATACCCATTACTTCCTTTTTTGTGATTCACCATCCAGGTAGGACTTCAAAACTCCAAAATGTTTGCTGCTTTTGCTTCGTTGTATGACCAGTTGTCCCCATTGAGGTGAGGTAGCACCAGATTCTGGCAAGTAGTGCTAAGACAGTTCATTACAGTCACCTTTTTCTGATGGTCCGCATATCCAAACATAGTAATCTCAAATAAGTTGAAAAATGTTGTGGCGTTATCCCAATTAGAAGGTTGGAAACTTTGGCATATTTTTACATTCCTTGGTTGCTCTACTCATAGGAGATTCTTACACAATAACTCTAGTAGCCATAGGAAGCATTCAGGAGTCATTTCTGACATTATCAAATGAGTTAGGCATATTTTGGGGGCAGAGAGGTCTTCCCAATCTGAGCTTTACATGTATTTTTGTCAACCTCATTCGCCTCAAATTGCACACAATCACAGATGTGATTTTCCAACTGCTCATACATTTCATCAATTCTCTATGTTTTCATGAAACCGCCGGATGCATTCTCAGTGTGCTTCATGTTTGGTCTTTTGGAATACAACTTATTTAATAAGTTCACCCTCTTTCCGCTTCAAAGAAGCAACTTTTACACACAGGTGGTTATTCACATTTCCAGCTTGTTCAAGCATTTCTTCCGCCTTGATTACACACTCCTCCAAGGTAGTAATGGCAGCTTGAGATGCCAAGTTAAGCACATTATGATTGACAACCTATAATTCTGTCCAATGCTTCTGAAGCTCATGCTTATAAGACACTGTGGTTGAAATTGGCTTTTGATAACTCAACTACCCCCTGTAGTGAGCTCCATTATTGATAATTTTTCATTCTCAATAAAAATTGACTCTATTAGTGTTCCAGGCCAAACAGTATGAAGACTTCTGGCCCTGGTTTTTTTACTATCATAAGTGGCCTTTCCTTATAGGGCCTGAGCAACTCCCCTAATCCAGATGGACACCAACTTCACTTTAATAGATTAGCCCTTTTGGTGGGCACCAGCGGTTCACCTTCATCCTGGGTGGCATGACCCCTTGCTTCGCCACCTCATGGCTAGTCCCCACTTTTCCAACACAGGCTCCACTGACTGGCCCTGTTCCTACAGTTGATCTGTAATTCCAGGTTGGGTCTTGATTGCGCCAATCGCTCCAGGTTTGTTCACCCAGCACCTAAACTTTGGGGATCTTCCATTCCTCCTCCACCAGCCAAGCTGAACTACTTCCACTTTAGAACTAGCAGAGGTAGGTATCCACGATTAATTAAATAAAATGAATATTGGATTTGAGGTTAGATTTGAAGATATTTTTATTAAGAGAAAGATAAAAATATTTATAGGCATTTCATGCCTATTCGCGTCATTGGCATTCATTGCCAGCATTGTCAGCGCTCTCACTAGAAGTTCTCCCTGCTTAACTTTCTTAGCACTTTCACTGACAATTATTCCTGCTTAGCATTTTGTCAGCACTCTCAGTGGTAATTATCTCTCTTCTTAACTCATCATCCTTGAATTTTCATCTTTATGGTGATCCTTGATTTATCATAATCAGATTAAATATATTGACATCCTCAACATAAGTCGCTGGTGCCAAATTGAACCAAAATGCTGTTATTAATTTTTCTACTACTATCACAAAGTCAAAATGTGATTTGACTTTACTTGAATAGTTTTAAATAGTTTGCTATCCTTGGCATATATTGCCAGTACTCCAAATTAGACAAAAAATTCATAACTAGACAATTGAAACAAATACTTCAGCTTACCATCAAAAAATACCACAATCATCTTCACATTGAGTTAGCATGAAATATAAGGTTCAACTAAACTTGGATTCAAGGCAGCGAAATCTGTCAGATAGTTGTAAATAAATTCATTGGCTTTCCGCCAAGAGTTCCCACAATCCTGCATGATTTTGCAGTTGGAATTGAGATATGATTCTGATGAACCTAAACTATTAGGTTTTATAGATCAACATCCTTAGTACTAGTCACTAGTGCCAACATTGACTGAAAACTTTATTGAGATCCTTTCCCAATATTTTTGACGTTTTATTTTTAGAATTTGCCATCCTAATTGATAAGTTTAATTATTATGGCATCCTTTGCCTCAGTATCCAGTGATGAGACCTACCAATTCCTTATTGTGGACAATTCCCAATACTTTCTTGATCCAGCAGATCAAGACAGCTCAGCCCAATTGAAGGGAGCACAAATTAATGTTATTATCATTAAATATTAAACTTAAAAACTAGTAATATAGCTGGAAATTATCATTGATTAATTAAATACTAATTCTGAATATATGAGGAATACTGGATGGTTAAAAAATCATCAGTTACCAAAACAGTAAAGTGTGTCATTAACCATGGCAAAAATAGATTTTATTTTTAGTAATATTACTAAGGTTTTGATAAATTATTAAAAAGTGGTTTAAACCATCTTTCTTAATAAGTAATACCAGAGAGGCCCATGAACTCTTGGAGGGCACCAAAATCTCATGTTGCACTAGCTGAGTAATTTCATCATTAATAATTCTATTAACTACTTTTACCATCTAATGGGAAGAAGGCATAATGCAGATGATTACCAGTACTGATCTGGTGTAGAACATCATGTACACACCCCATCATAATCATCTTTAACAAAAGTAGTATTATAATTGTCAAACAGGGCCAAATCTTAGTCCTTTTCTCTTCTCTGTCAACAAAGAAAGAAGTTCTTGAAGTAACATAGAATATGCCAATTGATGCTATTGCCCTTAAGCCCCAGCTTGTCCAGATCCTAAAATTGTGGATACTGGATACCTCTTCAACAAGGATATATGGACAAAAGTGACTATATGATGTCACTTTAACACAGATTAAGGATACTGGTTGGCTGATAAATCTAAATTTAGCCATGATTAGGGAGGATAATCCTATGCGCAATAAAAGGTTTTAACTTGAAATGATAGATGGTGCAAATTATGTCGCCATATATAATCCTTGGGAAGTTTTCAAATTAATTTCTATCCCACACTTATCTGAAATCCGCTGGAATGTTTAAGACATAATTTTCACCTATTGAATACCATATGATCCACAATCTGTTTGGGTAACTGCCTTTTATAGGCCTGAATTCGCTGACACACATGAGAACTATATTATCCTTGAACACTTAGTTGACAAACCACTTATTTGAGATGCTGGGGCCTCATCCTAGCAATTATAAAATAAGGAAACGGTTTTTTTACAAGGATTTCCTAAGTATTATCCTTTCTATTCTTTTAACTCCATGAGTCCTCATAAATGAGATTCCAAAAAGAAAGTCATAACTGAGGGCTTTTCTTTCTCATAACATTCACTTTAGTTACTACAATTCAATTTGAACAGCAAATTTGGATAATCACACACAGGAAAGATGGGCGACTTTAATAACAAAAATAATACAATATGGGCAAGCGTCATGGCAAGCGGTGCGCTTAATGGTGCAACTATGGGCAAGAAACGCCCTGGAGGGTACCAGGAACCCAATCTGCAAAGAAATCGCAAACTCAGACACCATCTGGGTTTATGTTATTTACTGTAAAGCACGCGCAATACATGTAAATTCAATTCAACCAACCTTTGTCAAAGGTGGAACACGGGATCAGACTCTTCCTTGGGGATGAGTCACCAACCCTGTGGGAGAAAACATGTGAGGCACAGCCCTCATTATTCCCTCATGCGGTGTATGTAGCCACCAACAACATGAGCTGCAGCTGGATTGATATTTGTTTCGAAACAGCCGATGAAGCTGATGCCACAGCAAAAATCTGCGTGGAAATTGCCCTCCCTGAGGGCAAAAAATTGTGCGCACCGCATGCACCAGATGGAACAAAGCAAAAATTTTGTTCATCTCCTTTGACTCGCTCCCCACCAACCTTCCTTGTAAGGTAATCAAGGAGGAGCTCTGCAAAGGTCTTGTGGCCTATGGAGAAATCCAACAACTTGAATTACAGTGATTTCGCTTAATGCCCGACCTGTGCACAGGCAAAGCTATCGCTGTAATCAACCCCTTCCCAAAAGTGGAAGAGGATTTATCCAGAATTCACTGCGCAGCAGAATTTCACTTTGCAGATGGGGGCCAGTCAGTTGCATTCTGAGTTACACCGGAACGCGCACCACCCATTTGCAACCACTGTGGCTCACTGGGCCACAAGGAATATGCATTCCCTGTAAAAGAGGGCTTAATGGAAAATGATTTTTGTGAAGAAGCTATGGACGAAGATAATGAAAACTTCGCCAAAATGACTGATGGCCACCACCCATTCCGCTGGGGTGAAGATGGACTATACTCCATCGTGGACCCAGTTACAAGTAAACAGCATAAAGCAGCACAAAAAGCCCGCAAGAGAGCAGCGGCTGAAGCGGCAGCACACGCGGAATCCGCCATTAACCACGGACAAATTCAGGAGGATATTTCAGATATTCATCAAACCAACCATACAGAACAATATGCCCAGGTTGAAAATTTCCACAGTAACCAGACTGAGCCACAAAGCGTCATCAGTCATGCACATTATAAGGAACAATGCAACCGCAATTTGGGGTGAAAATGCGGTGCACAATGCAACAAAGTTGAGCCCCAAAAATATAAAATTTAATCAACAACCCGCATCAATTCAACATGAGACCTGTGCAGGAAAAGTTGATGCAAATGCAAAAAACTGCAATTCCCTTGAATCATTGGGTCAGATCAAGGGAACCAACAATGGCAGTGAAAGAGTTGGAGTACAGATGCGGAGCATGGCCAAAATGAGCCACAGTGGGATAGGACCAGAGGGTCCTCCCAGCCGCTCCTGAGGCGCCATGGGCACCTCAGTGTCAATAGGGACGTTAAATATCGCGGGAGCCAGGGCTCACACGTCCCAAGCCAAAAAGCTGACATTCCTGAAAAAACCTCTTGTAGACATCTTGGCCATCCAAGAAACCCACTGCCTACAAAGGGAAGAAGAATCCTGGTTAACCAGGGTCGCACCATCACAATCAGTATGGACATCTCACTGTGGGGTGATAGTCCAAAACAACAAAAAATATAAAATTACAAATTTATCATCACACTTGCACAGTCGAGTCCTGGTAGCAACAATCACATGCCAAGATGAAATAATTTCGTTAGCATGTATCTACGCACCGTGCACTGCAACTGAGAGAAAAAAATTTGAAAAAATTTCTACCCTCACCCTCCCACCAGATATCATCGTGTTAGGCGATTTCAACTGCTGGGATAACCCCAATACAGATCTATGGCCTAATCCCAGGGGATACCCACCTGGACACATTAAATATCGCACAATGAAGGCATCTCTTGGCTTACAGGATGCTCTTCCTCCCAATTCACCAATCCTTCCCCATATGACAAGACCCAACATATGTGAGGGACTTCTCATATCAATGAGTTTTATTGACCACATCCTCATCCCACAATCCCACCACTCAAGAATCTCTAAATTTACAACAAAAAAGATCAATTTTTCTGATCACCAATTAGTTATGGTGCAGTTAGCGCTAACCCAATCCCACACACAGGTGTCACCTTGGAGAAAGCTTCAACCAGAAAATATAAGATTGCCTGAGATATCTGACTGGGTTGAAAACAAGGCTACAAACCCAGAATTCACAGCCCCATTCACCTCAGATCCCATCGGAACATGGGAAAATTTCAAAAAAGATTTAATCAACAAAACCTGACATATTGCATCACGCAAGTACACCGCAGACACAGCCACAATCAAGCGTACCTTGGCAGAACTAGACCACCTGGAAATAAATACTCCGAGATCTGGCTATAGCCCTAATTGGGGACACAAATGGGCAGAAATTTCAGCCTGACTTAACAATCTCATCTTTAAACACCAATACAGAATCAAAGTATTGAACAAAGGTAAGTTCATAAAGGAAGGCAAAACCTGTTCAACATACTTTTTCTGCCAATTCCTCTTCCGCGGAAACCAGCCCATGTGCACACAGGTCCGCAAGACCAACGGCACTGTGGCAACTTTTCCTGAGGAGGTCAAGGCGGAAGTACACTGCTATTACACCGAATTATATCGCGATATGCCAACAGATCCACAAAAAATTAAAGAATTTATTCAAACTGCCAAGATACAAAGTACACCACCAAATTACAATATACTATCCCTTATCACATGGGAGGAGCTTTGGAAAACAATTTGCGGTGCATCACGTAGGAAATGCCCAGGGCCTGATGGGATACCCTACAAACTTTACAAAAAATATTTTCAACAAATCGCCCCCTCCTATTGGCGTCAATGAACCAGAGTTTGTTGGAAACACGCCTATTACCAGGAGGCCATGAATCCTACGTTATAACCTTGTATAAAAAGGGCGACAAGTTGGACCTGGAAAACTGGCGCCCAATTGCACTCTCCAACACTGACACAAAAATTCTAACAAAAATTCTAGCAGCTAGATTAGGCACAATTGCATCTGACGTCCTATCACCCAACCAGTTTGGGTTTATACCAGGGCATTCAATATGGAACAACATTCACCCTGTTGCAAATATTTGCCAATCCAAAGCAACTGGTGCCCTGGTCTTCTTGGATCAGAACAAGGCGTATGACCGTGTTAGCTGGCCATACCTAAAAGAATGTCTACATGCCTTCAAACTCCCACCAAGGTTCATAAAATGGGCGATGCTCCTAACAGAATCTGCAACCATGGCTGTATGCGGCCCTGGATTCCTAACAAACAAGATTAAACCACACAGAGGGCTCAAACAAGGGGATCCCCTCAGCCCACTGCTATACAATTTCAGCTTTGACCTGCTCCTCCGAGTAACTGACTCACGTCTCATGGGGATAACCACACAAGGACAACCAACAGTCAAGATACTGGCCTTTGCAGATGACTGCGTAGCAGGTATAGCAAATAATGAAGATGCCCAACAGCTGGAACACACTCTAGAGGAATACTCCAAGGTGAGCAATGCATCGCTCAACAAAAGGAAGACAGAAATTATCCTCTTAGGCAAATACACAAACAATTGGGCCACAACATCAGAACCTCACACCAACACTCGAAGAAAAAACACAATTATATTACCCTTTGCAACACCTCCCACCACCACTCCTTTCCAACACCTTGGAATCTGGCTAGAATCAGGGGGATATGCTAATGAGACAATGGAAAGTAACCTGTTACAACGGATATCCAAACGCGTCGCCTCCCTCAAGGGAAGAACCCCAGGATTAACAGGACGAGTTACAGTTGCTAACTCGCTCATCCTCCCAATACTGTGGTACCAGGCCCGTGCGATAGCCTTCTCACCTACCTTTATAACCTCAATTCACGCGCTTATCCGGGGCTGGCTGTGGCCTGGCTCTCACCCTCCTATACGGATGGAAACACTATTTGGCCCACGCTCAAGCGGAGGAATGGGACTAATGGATTTTGAGAGCCATGCCAATCACATCCTAGGTACCTGGATAAAGGAAATCCTTGCTCCAGACCTCCTGCAACAACATTGGTCCAGAGCAGCAAGGACTAACTTTGCACAGGCGCTCAAATCAACCAACCCACATAGTCCACCCAGACTACTTTCATACCTTGCCAAGCATCCTACTGCAACAGGTCCACATGGAACCTCCCCTCATTTCAAACATATCCTCTGAACTATCCGCCATATGGGATGGACCATAGAGAACATGGGTACTATACAGGGAAGGGGATGACCCAGCCCCCAATTCAAATCAAGAAACCCAGAAAACCACCCCCAGAGGGATATGCTCGCAACAACCCCAGGCATAGCTAGGATAGAATACCTAGATATGCTGGACATTCCCTATGATTTAACCACACAGAAAGCAATGTGGAAAATGACACACCACCCACTCCTACAACCAAGGATAAGAGCAAACGCCTGGCGCTGTTTGAGAAGGACCTATAGGATGGCGGACCGCTCCAACTCCCTCCACAAAACATGTGCAATATGTGGAGGGAGGGATCCCTACATCACCGCCTAGAAGTATGCCCCCCAACCAAAGCTATATGGCAGGAAGTCGCACGCCTGCTCAAGATTCAAAACGAACAGGAATTCTCAATATCAAAGAGTATCTTCGCGCTCCAGATTAAGTCACCAATCCCATCTACACTCCGCTCCCTAATAATACCCATTGCAATGTGGACAATACACACAATTGCATTAGATGCGTTCAAGGGCACAGTCCCAACCATTCATGGGATTATTAACAGATTCCATGTCCACTTACTAGATCATTTCCAAGCCTGGCTCTATGGATATATGAGACCAAGACAAAAAGCGCTCATAGAATCATGGTTTCCACTCTGGTTCCTCCACACAGACCCTTTCCTTCACACCTGCTCCATAGCAGGGGAAACCCCCTCAGAGTAGTGCACCAACCCCCATCCCATGCAGTCCCGCTGACAACAGGGGTAACTTGAGTACCCTGGGGTGCCCAATTTTTATATTTCTTAGTTATTCTCTTAGTTTCACATATATTCAGTAATGTCTGTCCCCTGGTCAGCTTACCTCAGTTAATAAAAAAAAGTCATAACTGAGATATATAATATGGGGGCAGGGATAGGTATTACCAATGAGCTAAATTGCAGCGACAATGCAATTTAAGCTTTTTCATAAGTTGTAGTCTGGGACCTATGGTACCATGATTTTCTGATAATCTTTCTTGGGAGAAAGGCCCAGTAATTTTACCAGTCTAGTGGACAGAATATTAATCAATGCCCACTGTCAATGTTTACGCAGATATTAAACTTAAAGATTGAAATATCAATATAAAACATTCTTAAAATAATCATCTGCCAGATTTATTATATGTGATAGGCATTGCATTCTAATGGTTGCACTTAAGGTTTTCTAACAGGGCTAAAGCTATACCCTAAACAGGATAGAGCACCAAAAATGAAATTTCATGTCTGTTGGCTATGCAGTCATCTTAGGAGGTACAGCATTAATAAAGAGAATTCTACATTAAATAAAAACATCTAGGTTTTGTCCCTAAGGAACAGCAGCATATATATGTGCTACACTGTTTTTCTGGGGTATCCTTCCTGATCTACATAGTGCAAATCTCTAATTTATAAAAGAAAGATGATTTTAAGATCTTAAAAAATAAGTTTAGATTTTATATAATTGCTATCCAAGAAACACAGCTTTGTTTGGGTTTATAATTTACCAGTTGCTTATTCAACATTTTTCGTTTTTATATTAGTAGATGGCTATCAATAAGTTTATAAACTATTGAACCTATTGCATTATCCAAACACCAACCACATAGCCAAAATTTAATTATATGTATTGAATTAGAATAATTATTTACTTATTTAAAACCAATTAAACCTATCAAATTAACTTAACTATTAGCCATTTATCTAAAACCATTGGGCCCATAAATCAGCCAAAACCCACCAATAAATTAGCTAACACCAATTAATGAGCTAATATATATTAACAAAAGCCTAACAACTATGTAGCAAAAAATCTGAATCTACTATATTATATGACACCATAATGCTCAGCTAAATGCTATATAATTAGTATTAGTTCTATATTTTTAGATCTTTTATAAAACTGATACTAAATTATTATAATTTCCTAGAATAGCCTATTATCATTCCCATTTTTTTAAATTACTTGTGTCAGATTTAGTAATTTTTGATTTACTTGTTCATGAGATATTGCACCCTATATAAATAAATAAAAAATGATAACAGAATGAGATTTTAGCCTAATTTCAACAAGACCCTGGCCTACCCAGACTGTTGTGGAATTTATGTTTATCTGTTAATTCTAATATGTTATATTATATATTAATAGTGTCCATCAATAAGTTTAAGTAGAAATTAAAATTCTAACGAATCAATATGGTACCACCAAACGCTCAGCAAACCTAAAAAGAATATATTGCATTAGTTAAAACATTAACCTCTATTCTAAAAACATTGAGCCCATTTAATCTATCAAAAATCAACAATCACTAAGAAAAAAAATTGAACTAATGATTTTATTAAACTATCCCTTAAAAGAGACTACTGAGTCCATCAAATCAACAAAAAAAACTTCTACCATCATTCAGCTAAAACTAGTTTTTTGAACTTACAAGTTGACCAGAAACTACCAGACGCTTAACAAAAGCTATAAAACTATTAAACAAATAGATACTAAAAAGATTAACCAAATTGATATATAATTAATGTTGGAAAAATATATTCAGACCTTTTCTAGAACTGATACCAAAACTATTATGATATTATAAAAATAGCCTATTACTATTTCTAAACTTTGTAAAGTACTTGTGCCAAGTTTGATTTTTTATTTTTTATGAGAGAGTGCATCCTATATAAATGACTAAGCGCAATGATATTTTTGTAAAGATAAAGTATACCCTAATACTTGTTAATACCCAGTTTAACACGCATCTTTTTGTGGGTTTAAAGTTTAATAAATGATTTTAATCAAACTTTATACTGGTAGATGGCAAATGATAAAATAAAAAACAAATTCCCTGAATCAATCAGAAAATTACCAACTACTCAACAAAAACCAATTTTGACCTATTGAATTAAAGGTATCAACCATTTTCTGAAACAATTGAGCCCATCACACAACCTAAATCAATGAACCACCACCCAGCCAGTATGAATCATTGACTTTTAAATCAATCAAAAATGCTAACCAATTATCAAAACCTATAAACGTACTGAATTAAACAAATAATACAACAACGATCAGCTTAATAATATACAATTACCATTAAAATTTAATTTTTTGTATATAACTTTTCTAAGATAATTATATGTTTAATTTGAAACAGTCAATGACTAGCCCCATAATTTATAAAGTAGTTGCATAAAGTTTGATAATTTTAGTTCATTTATTCCTGAGATAATGTGTCTCACATATACATATAAACATACAATGATTTTTTATATTTATTAAGATTTAGAATATTCTAGAAGATAAAATTGCTTCAAACACTTTTGCTTGCTAGTTTCATATACTTTAAGGTTGGGAACTGGGGGATTTTACTTGAGAAAGATCCTCAGAGTCCATAAAAAGCTTGGCCTTGGGGGCCCAAAACTAGGAATTTTGAACCTTAAAATTCACACCCAGACACATTGTAGACCATCCAACGGAATTCTGAGGCATATTTTGAAATTGTTTAAAATTAAAATTATTTAATACTTATTAATGGTGTAGCCCAACCCAAGAGGGGGTCCTCCATGCATCTTTATTTGCTGTGTGCCAAACAAAGGAAATTAAGAAAATAAATACTGACATGGAACCATGACGTTAGCCTTAGAATCTATATTGGAAGGGGAGGAGGGGTTGTGGAGGATTTTTATCTGAGGCCACATTATTCATGTGGCAGGTAAAGGCAGACAAAAAGGAGGTAGGAGCATCAGCAGTGTGAGGCAGAAGGAGAAAGTGGTGAAAGTTTTCTTCATCAATGAGGCCAGCAGTGTTCATTGCCTCAGCATATTAGGCAATTTGGTGTTTGGCAAAAATAAAAAATTCTGGGAACACAAATTAATGCCTTGATGCATTGGCAGGTTTAAAGGTAAGTGGAGTCATAAGATGATCTTTCCACATTGATGCATGCAGGGCCTTCTGCAAACAAAAGTTTTTCAAAATATGAATTGCTTCCTCAGGGAAATCTATTGGGAAGTTTGGGATAAGAATACTCTTGCAAAGTGCTCAATCACCGTATGGAGGGATTAGCAGAGGGTGGAGTTGGTGGAGCAGCAGCTATTTTAACATCTATTTGATTAATAAGTATTAATTATGAGTCTAATGTGAGGATGGAAACGGCAGCAGGGAGTTAACTTGGGTGGCTGTGTGATGAATTCTGACCAGTTGAAGTCAGTCTAATTCTGTGGACAAATTCATCATTGTCAATCCATTTGAGAGTGTCAGTAGGATTTGATACCACCAGCGCTGTGCCAGTGACAGGATTTGGTTGGATGGAAGATGTTGATTGGTCATACACAGTAGACCACAGAAAATCCGCTGGTGCATGAGCTGCAATCTGTACCAGAAAGGTTCTGACAGTCAATCCTTGGCTGGCTGAGCAGTGGGAGAAGTACCCTCAGCGAATGAGGGGGAGGGGGGAGATAAGCCTCATTTAATAAAATTTGTTTAAACTGGTAGAAGGCTGACGCCAAAGGGAGGTGAGGCAGAATAAGCATCAGAAGAAAACGCGGGCACTTTCACTTTGGATGATCAAGATCAAAACATAAGGGACAAATGGCGCGGCCATTTTTGATGTATCAGAAGGGATGATTAGGGGCAGGTCTGATTATGGCGTGAGTGGGGGATATTGGGAGGTGGGTGTTGCAACAGAAGGAGTGGATCATCGCAAATATGCAAGGCCCATAAAAACAATTGGCTCTATTGAGTTACATGAACTGCAGCATGGGGTCAGCCCCATAGGCAGTCAACCTTCAATGAACTTGTTGTGGAGGCATTTGGGGGAGAGGTGGGATGGCAAGCTGAAAAACTTAATTAATTTATTCATAATTAAGAACATATTGCTTTTGATTCACTCTCAAAAAACTTTTTAAATTGTGGATCAATATTATCATTAATGACATAATGTTGTTTACACAATTTATATTAAAAAATTAAAATTTTTAATCAGTTTTTGAGGTTCAAGGTCCTTGCAACCCACCTGTTTAGCCTTAGTATTCCCTTAGGGGAACTATGGTTTTGTAGTTGTCAAGGATAGCCTTGACCGTCACATTGGAAGGATATCCAGAGTGTCTGCTTGACATAAATAAATTTTATTAACTCCCTGCCTAGATGAGATCTGGATTCTATCAAACTCCCAAAAATATAGCCCCATGGACTCCATCTAACTAGGATATTGTTAACGAAAAAATGGAACCCTTGTACTTCTAACTGATAAACATAAGTTTCTGTGCAGATTGTTGCACCAACTAGGTCTTGCAATACTTCTTCATGCATTTGATAACCACTAATTTTTCAACTGCGGTAACTAGTTGAAGTGTTGAAGGTGGTGCATCACTGGCGCTCTATTATATATAATTGGTGTTGGCAAAGATTTTTACTAAAAATTTTTTAGGGGCGGGTGAAGTAGAAAGCCCCAGTTCTACTCAACTTTGACTTTTTTAAGTCTTTCGTATTCCTGGGGTTCACCAAATGAACTTTAAGCTAAGAACTCAATCTAGGACAATGATTGGAATAATGGCTAGAGTTTTAAAAAGATAACAAGTAGCCTGATTAATATAAGTCCTATGAAAACGAGGGCATAAGGCCAAGCTAATTCCCTAGTTGGCATGTTAGCCCAATTGGGTTAGTTGTGAGGCTCTTAGGGACTTTGGTGAGGCGCCTCAATTTTGACAGCGCATCAACAGAGATAATCTACTATATGATTTATATTGTTCTTTCATCAAATCTGGTATCAACACCTTATACAAAATTCTTATAGGGTATCAGGCATGGCACAATGCAATATGAGTTTTGAAGTCATTTATAATGTTAGCCTCAGATAGCGTCTGAGCCTCCAGACAGAAACAATCTGCAAATAGTTATATAAGCTCATTTTTATTAAAAGTAATACTCAGAAGTTCCTTTTTAAATGGTCATTATTTCAGCTCCTCCAAACTCCTTGATAAGACATTCTCTGGCGTTGGGGTATAACACGCCAGTTTTTTTCAGCTTTGGCATAACTAACTCCTTCTTTTGGAGTCAAGAAAGTCCATTACCACTGTCAAATTAGCGGTGTCAGACGCTCCACCCATACTAAGTTATAGAAGATTAAAAATTGTGCACATTTGCTTCCTTTTTGAATTTCAGTAAATATAGAGGGTTACCTAATTTTATTTTATGGCTGCAGGACTAAAGGACTGCGTTATCCATGTCTGACTTTTTAAATTAAGGTATGTAATGGGAATACCCAATCTGTGATGACATAGCATCAGGAGGTGCAAACGCTCCCACAACTGCAATGAATCTAAAAAAAGCAGGTAGGCCACCTGTAACCAGTGTCTCATCGCCTACATAATCAAGTTATGGCAAATGGTTTTACAAAAGCAACCAGAACTTGTCAGAAATTACAAAAACCATAAGCATCTCCACTTCAATTTGATCATTATCTCAGAAAAACGGCGGCGTTACTCCTGTATTTTAGTATCCATATTAACAACATTTGTTTAGCAGCCTAAAATCCGCTTATAAGTTGATGTTTTCACTCACCAGAGACCTTGCTTTTTAGCCTGAGCTTTCATTTACAGACATAAGGATTTAATTTCCTGATACAATTTACTATTGGAGTTAACTGCTCCATTCATATCAATATCAAGGTTGTCAAGCCATCATTTATGAACATTAATTCTTCTTCTATAGCTTTTCCTTTTCAAACATGTCCCATTATATTTACATTCATTAAATCAAAATGAAAAATTAAGTTTGCTTGTAATTGACTAACTTCAGCGTTATAATTATGCTGGGCCATGTTTGTGGCCACTTCAGCGTCTGATGGTTTCACTGCCTCCACCATGGTATAGCCCTCATCTGAATATCAAGTTTCATAAGTAATAAAAACACTTCCCAGAGAACCACAGTTTGGCCCCTCTGTATTGAGCACCAAATGTCAAGATTGACGCTAGGCGTCATGTTTCAACTGCATGGGTATTGATACCCAAAACAACTAGGTACTGTTTGAGGACAGTAACTGGGGTAACAAAAAAAATATTAGAACCTTTTTATCAATATATGGTTTAATTAGTAAACAAATAAGCACATTGTAATGTTTAATACTTCCAGTGGCTAACCACCTCACTCCTGGTACTTTTTTAGGGTCAACTGGACGTAGCTCCCCCTTATAAAAGATCCATTTCCAAATAACATACTTCTCAGATTTTCTTCTTTTCTTTTAATAAAGTCTTATTGGTGCAGTTTCAACTACCAAGAAGCACTTTGTCCTAGAATACTAAATGCGTAATAGCCAATTTAGGCTAAGAAACAAAATGCTTAGGATTGAGCCATTTCCATAAAAAATCAATATGTGATTGACAGTAAAATTTGTCAGATGGCTTTAATAACATTAAGACCCTATTGTAGAATATTTTATGCTGGAGCAGTCCAAGGGAGTATCAAAATAGTATATAGGTTTTCAGGGACACCAAGTCCACAACTTTGGTAAATAGTAGATAAGAAATGGTGGTTACGCGCCAGTGGGGATTAAGGATTCAACCAATTAATAAAAAATTTAAAGAAATAAAGAGCCCCAAGGTTTGTTATTAGTAAATTGTTTTTATTTATTTAAATAAGGAAAGCCAACCAGAGGATGGACAATACCAAGTTCTGTTGAGCAAAGCTTATATTAAGCTAAAATTGAATGAAAAGAAAGAGATGAACATATCACTCAAACTGAATCAAAAATATTAAAACTAAAATGATCCAACCAGTTAAGAGGTGTAAACTTTATATGCATCCATATTGGGGGTGAGTTAGCCTTGAGAGGCTTATCTTACTCAACTGTGTTGGATAGTGTATGGCAAAGCGCTGAGAGAATAGGGTGTGTGCATCCTCAAAATGGGGGTTGATGTAGCATAGTCAGGCTTGAATCTCGAATTTTTTCCTTGAGGATGGTGGTGATATATTTGGATAAGGCTTTCTCAGCCTTGAGGCGAACTTTGTGAAGGGTGGTATAGGTGGCGATGTTGTGGCTAGTAATGTGGGTCATGGGGCCAAATTTTGCAACCATAGCAACTTTTTGTATTGCTTTGTTGGCAACTTGATGAAATTGGAGGAATTTTTTTATGAACTTGTTGCATAGAGGGAAGGACAGGGGCGGGTATCCCCTTGGCCAAGAATGTGACTGATTTTGCTATGGCCTTTTGGAGGGGGCAACAATCAGGGGAAGACAACAGCCTCTTTGGTGAATTGGTGGCCACTTCATAATTCATCAGCATTGGATCATAAAACATAGTGATGAGTGGAAAGTTGAGCTATATATTCTGCATTTAGGTACATTTTTAAGCCTGGGCCTCAACCAAGTTGGGGATGTAATTTCTAAAATCATCAATTTAATCCAAATGATCCCAGAGATTTTAGGTTGAAAACGATAGTTTGAGAAGCATATGGGTGGGCTGGTTTAGGTGGAAGTGAGTTTTATTTTTCTGGGGTCCATGATGGCTCCTGATCAGTTGGTGTGGGAGTGAGGGGTTTGACATGTAGGTTCCTTATTGGCTAAATCAACAGTTGCATCTACCATTTTGGGTAGAGGGGTGAGATTGTGCTAAATTTGAATAGGTTTTTATTTCAGCAATGGGAGCATCATGGGGTAGTCAAGCATGCGAGCTCCAGCTTGGGCTATAATGGGGCAGCGCCACTTTGAGTGGTCCAGGTCAAAACAAATAGGGCAGATTGTGCGCCCTTTGTCTACTCTGGCCCAGAAAGGGTGGTCAGTGGAAGAGGAGACAGCGGTGTTAGGGGGAATTGAAATGGCAATTTCATCTTGATATTGGGCATATAGTTGCAAGGCACGAGGGCATGCAAGTCAGTTGGCTCCATTGGGAACCACAAATTAAAGAATGGGGTCAGCTCCATAAACTGACAACTCAGCTATTAGTTCGTTGTATAAAGTATCATGGGGAGTGGGTGGGAAGGCCTGAAAATTGAACCACAGAGTGGTGTCATCAGGCACCTGGGTGCGAGTGGTTGGGATGGTGTTCCTTGGAACACCGAAGGGAATTGTGGTTGTAATTGCAGCATCAGTTTCACAGGAGAAGCTGAGGTCAAAGTACTCCTTGTAGGGGAGGAAGTCAATAAAGCCTGCTGGCTGCAAAAGCCTGGGCTAATTCTGTATTTTGTTTGTTGTTGTATGGAAACAAGTTGCCATATTTAACCCAGAGGCCAAATCGCATCTTACTTTGTGGGAGCACAATGGGGCTATGAGGCACCTCTGGGGTGTGTGCAAGGTGGAGGGCGAGATCCTTGGGGGGAACGTGTTGACCTGAGGCATTGGTGGGCTGGTGACCTAGTATAAAGCGTTTTCCACTGGGGCAGAAGGCGCTGGGGGTTTTGCCGCTGTCTCATTTTTTAGCAGTGGGCAGTGAAGTCAAGGGCATTGGAGTTTTGCTGTGTGTCATTTTTTAAAAAGTCGTTTAGTTCTTCTGTAATTTAATAATTTGCTAAAAAGTGATGTTAAGCATACTGATTATTAAACTGTTATGACTTTAGCAATTACATATAGAGTCATGGGTCATAAGATCAATAGTTTATAATAATTGATCAAACCCTATATCTACGTATAAGTGAAAACATAAGATAAAATAATAATAGTGTCATATGATGTTAAACAAATTATAATAACAGCATTATAAAATATTCACCTTTCCAGTTTTCATATGGTTGACAATATACAATACCGCCCTTTTTACATCCATTGTTACCAATAAGGATAAAATCAGACCCTCAAATACTTTAAATGACTGGCTGATCCCTAATTAATAATCAGTATGAGGCCTATGGAGCATACCTGATGAGAAAATAAATCAGAAGGATAGTGATGACATGCATAGATATACAGTAGCAAGCTTTGAAGTCAGTGATTGAGTCACTAATGTGATGTTTATGTAACTAGTTAGACTCATAAGCTGGCTAGCAATGGAAAGGACTCTACTACTACTTGGCCAGGCTGCTGCTGAAGTATACACTAGTTTGCTTGATTGATGGATAATAGTTTATCATGTTCATGCCAAGTATCTCCAACCTACTTATGAATCTAAAAACCCTCATATTTAGATTGAGTGGTAAATTGAGTAAAAGGGGAAGTGTTGGATAATCATTGACTTATTTCATACTTTTAATTGTCTTTGTAATATGATCTCAACCCCATTTTATTAGTTTTACCCTACAATTAATTGTATTGACGTCAACCCTGTTACTTCCCATTAAAACCTTTAGCTGGCAAATAATTCATTTCACGTTTTGCATTGTTTAATGGTCAATGATCCTCTCACAAGAGCACTACTTCATCTTGAATAAAGTGATTTGATCATGATTATATTCACATACTCTAAAAAAAGATTTCCTCTTTTGTCAAACTTTTTTTGTTTATCTGTGTAGAACTTTAACGTAGTCTTACCTATACTAAAAGATTGAGAACTTTACCATATAACCATGCTATACAGTAGAGTAAAATTTTAACTTTCCATCAATACCCTGTAAAAGTAGCGCATAAAGAGACTTTGCGTTACAGACAGTAATCTAAAATTGAGCTAAAAATGGTTAAGTAAAAAAAATTTTATCACCCTTTGGTAAAATAACTTAGGCAAACATTTTCTAACGTATTGATAGTTTGAAACAAACTACCTAATAAAACATAAAACCAAAGTTCTTAGGGTTAATTGGGGTATTTATAGGTAATGAGTGGTAATTTAATGCCACCTTCATAATCATTATTGGTATTAGTTGCTAGAAAGTAGTATCAATTATAGTCATTAAATTTTAACATTTGTCATACTGTCAGGTGGATCTCCTTAAGGAATGGCCAAAAGTTGAGACAATTGCACCTGCAAGTTTTGTCACATTAAATAAGTTCTCCGCATTAGGCTTAAACTTTTCTGGAAGTTTAGTTATTAAATTAGCTATGATCAAATTATTAATTTTAATAGAGTCTAAATTTTAACTTCTTATTAGGAAGTAAATATCACTAAAGTATCTAGAATATTTGACAGCCTTGCAAAATTTAAGAAAATGCATTTTTGAAATATATTTAAATAAACATAATCTGATTAAAATCTAATATAACCTCACTGATGAGGCTGTTTAGCTCACTCATGACATTCCCCACAATATACTAGGAGCATCCTCTAAGAAGACTCACTGGATCTCTAGCAACACCTCAAAGCCCCAACACCTTAAATCTCTGCACAGATTGCAACATAAATTCACTTAAAAGGATGAAAACTAGACACTTTATAAAAACAGGTCTAAGATCTGGTAATCCTTTAGGACTCAGAAGTGAGAAATTTTGAGTCCCCTCGCACCCTGGACCAGCAATACATCATTTTAAAAGTTTGTAGGACTGAAAACAGAAAATCTTTTATTATGCAACTTAGGTCAGAATATGTTGATATGGATGCTGTACAGGAGATGCACAATTTTGCTAAAAATCAGATGAATGAAATGACAATTTAGAGGCAACTCTCTCTTGACAATTCATACCGCCAGAATTGTGTTAATACACTCAGTATAAAAACCACTGCTAGCTTGGTAACATATAGGTAGCCATATTATAAGAAAAACTCAATTAATCCAGACATTCCTTCTTCGCTGCTATCAAAAACCTGCCCAATGCAGGCCCAGAAAAAAACAGCTTCAGGTTGAGCTCACAGTAACAATCTTTAATGCAATACTGTTATTAGGTAGGATTTTTAACACTACCACAAGTCGTAATTAAGACATATCCTCATAGCAAGGGTCTCTTGCTTAGTCATTTACTGGACTTTCTTTGTTTTGGAGTCTTTAGTGATGAGCTACTCTATCCATGGCTAGCCTACGCTGTATGACCAAATTTTGTATGATAGAGTAGCTTTCAAGCCAGCCTAGTGGATTGACATAATGTTTTGCCCCTTTTTTGTTGGTTGCTTCTATTTTACCATTACTTATAATAACCCTGAGTGATTAAAGGTCTTTCACTTTAGTCTTGCTACCACACTCAGACTGTCACTAACCTTGGCTGATGATTTCTCCAACACTTCTTAACAAATTTCTTTGTGAAAGACTAGTTGACAATGACCTTTTGATTAACCAACGCCCTCACCTCACCTGTTCACCCAATCACTTAGTAGGAGGTGACTAAGGTGGGAATTGCATATTTCATGATAACTGCACCAAGGCCCATATGAACGCAGCTCATGCCAAAGTAAAATAGGGTGAATTCAGGATCAGGTACCTTAAGATAAACTGTTAGCTTTCTCCTTCACCCAAAAGTTAGAAACTGAGATCTATGAAAGTTGCTCTACTTTAAACTCATATTTCCAAAAAAAAATGGATGAAAACTTCATGTTGTCTTACTATTGTGTACAGTAAGAACACATTTCATACTTCATCTACTAAGAGAACACAATCAAATGCGTAAAAAAAGTTGTCCTAAAGATTAAAAATACCACTAAGACAATGAGATGATCACCCCAAAGCTACAATGCTATTTTTCCTGTTTATTATATGATGACCAGGTGGACAGATCTGATGTTAGACTTCCTTTGGATAGCATCATGGTCCTCTTAATGACCCAGGATGATGAAGATCACCTGGCACTTTTCCAACCAAGAAGCCATGGTATTTCTACAGTCCCTATATTACAAAGTCCCTGGCCCTGACGGCATAGCATTTATTGTGTACCTTCTTGACCATAAGCAATAGTAAGAAACCTTTGAGACCTTTTCATGCACCTCGTGGTACTCAGAGGATGCTGCCCACCTTTAAAAGAAAAAGCAGAATTTGACTAATAATAAATAGAAATGAAAACTTAGTTAATTGGCGACCCATTTCAATTCTAATGCAAACCATAATCTCTTCACAAAGCTTCTGTCCAAAAACATCACAAAATAAGTGGCATCTCACCTAAACATATCTCAATATGGCTCTATGCTGGGGATAACGCTTTGAATACCACAATAGCTTTCATGCAACTTTAGCTACAATTTTATATTGGGAAAGGCAAAATTTAATTCAATTTGGTTATAAAGCAAACCTCAAAAGAGTTGGCTATTGACCAAAAGAACTACCTCCCAATGAATCCATTGATTTGACCTTAATCTCTAAGGAAACAAAGGGTCTAATAGAATGTAAAATTCCCTCATTAAGTACTAAGAATACAGCACCTTCACAGATTTAGGAAAATGCTCCATCAATAATTGAGAAGAATTTGTAAGGAGAGTGTCTATAACTCTCCTGTTTCTCAGCATGTCAGTGCTCGGTGCACAAGCCCAATGCCAGGGAACTAGCCGTTAAATAAAAAGCATTATTGCCCAGCAGAGGGTGCTGAAGCAATAATAGCTTAAGCAAAGAAAGGCGAGAATTAACCAGCCAAAAACGTTGTGGTGCACACTGGGAAAAGGGGTAAATGACCCAGGTTGGAGGGGACCTGGACAAACCAACAGTGCATGAGTGGATAATCTTATTTTGTTCAAAATGGCAAGGTTAATGGAGCGCGAGACCTCCTCAAAAGGGTCCATGCACAGGATCGCTAAGAATATCATAAAATTGTAAAAATAACGTAATCAGAGAAAGGTTTATTTTGGAAGTCAACCTACAAGGAATGTTGGTCGGGAAAACATATTTAAACTTGGATGAGGGAATACAGGATGTGCTGCAGTGTGCCCAAGCACTGACCCACCAATAGGGCAACGCTTCAATCTGAATTAGTTAAGTAGGCTGAAACTGACTTCACTTGAGTGATTGATTGAAGTTGGATTCAACCTGAAGATGTTGTTTCATAAGTTGAACGGGTTTTAAAACCCCATTCCTCAATGAACTGAATGGAACCATCCACGTTAATTCAGTACGCCATCCATTTTAACAACTGGGGCATTTGGCACACCACTAGTCCCAACCTGGGCATATTTTTCCCAAGCCCAGCGTTGGTCTAGGGTGTGCCTCAGGTTAGGGAGGACTGTAGCTTCACCCTCTGGGCCTCCTGGCTCCCAGCCTTATCTTTGGGGTTGGTCCCCACTATTATGTCATGTGCAAATGACATTACCCTCTCCTCCTGATGGGGCTCAACCCCTCCAGGGGCTTGCGCAAGGGAAAAGTTCTTGTGAGCAGGGGCCAACTTCATGGCAACAACGGTCAGTTTAGATTGGGATCCAACAGCCTGGGAAAATGCTTGTGGAAGCCGTTAATCAGATCCTGGGCATGCACACAGTTGCACGCTGGAACCTAACTGTTTTCTGCAGCATCAAAGCCCTTCCAGGATACCAGGTACTTGAGCCTTCTTTTAACGTGGCGGGAGACGTATTTCTTCCACCTCCCACTCTGGTGCCCCATCCATGAGATAGGCCTCAAGAGTCTCTGGTGGGGGGCCCTTGAACAACGTCAGTTTGCTCTCATGAAACACAGAGAAGATCCGGAATGAAAGGGAAGATCTAGCTGGTATGAGGCATGGACCACCTTTCTAACCATGCGGTAGGGGCCAATCCTCTTTGGGCCCAGCTTCTTACATGGCTTCTTGATAGGTATGTTATGAGCATCAAGCATCACAAGATCCCCTTCCTTGTACGCAGGACAACTCAGTGCTTCCCATCAGCGTTCTCCTTATACACCTGCATTGCTGCCTCCAAGCTTGTAGAAACGCCATGGTGGGCCTTCTTGACTGTCTTGGAAAAGTCCACCACCGCTTCAACCTTAGACCCACAGATGGGCTTCATGTTAAAGGCGGGGTTAAAGCCATGGTTGGCGAAAAATGGGGAACAACCAATAGAGGAATGCAGCATGTTGTTGTAACTAAATTGGGCCATTATAAGGTGAGAAGCCCAATCTTAATGATCTGTGGCGGTGTAACACCACAGGAACTGTTCCAAGCTTTGATTCACTCGTTCAGTCTGCTTATCTGATTGGGGATGATAGGCAGTCAAACAGCAGGGGTGAATCTGAAGAGTCTTAAACAACTCTTCTCAAAAGATGGAGGTGAACTGGGGTCTAAAATCGCTAATAATTTCTTGTGGGGCCCCAGTGAAGAGCAAACACATGCGTGACAAAGAGCCTGGACATCTCAGCCGCGGATATTGTAGTTCTGCACGGAATAAAATGGGCGAACTTTGTAAAATGGTCCACCACCACCATGATGGCTTTGTAACCATCAGAGGCAGGTAGTTCCACGATGAAATTTACTGAGAGGGAAGTCCAGGGCCCTCAAGCTTATTGAATGGTACCAACAACCTCGCTAAAGGTTGTCAATTTGGCTTCATTTGAATTTCAGATTAAACACTCCTTACAATACCGCCCCACCCGAGCAGGCAAGCCCTTCCAATTGTATGTGCGGCATATTAACTTCAACGTCTTTGCTTTCCCTGGATGTCCAATGATGGTTCCGTCATGATGGTCCCAGATGATTTCCAGGCGATTTGGGCCAGAAGGATCCCATAGGCGCCCCTGAAATCACGCCATCTCATCCTTCACGTGGTAGCCCCTGTAGAGATTCTCATGATTTAACTCACACTTAGCAAATAACATAGTATATTCAGCTGCTAGTGGCTAGAAAGGACTACCTTCCTAAACATACTATATTCCTCCGCGTTTTCCAGAGGTGCAAGCGCTGGCCCGTTGGCCAGGGGAGAGGGTCGTTGATGCAGAAGTTTACTTAGAGGAATCATCACCTGTGTGTTATGAAATTCTACCTCCTTGGGATCAGGCGCTAAAGCAGGATTGTGGCTCAAAGCATCAGCCAAACCATTATCCTTGCCCTTGTTGAACTCATATGTGAATGCGAATTGGACAAGGGTATCATGTCAACAAGTCTGCCATGGGGTTAAGACATGAGGAGTGCGGTAGTACAGTAAGGCACGGTGGTCTGTACATACCTGGAAAGGTTGGGATGAGCCATGCAAGTGGTGACGCCAATAAGTCAGCGCCTCCACCACTGCCAATAACTCCTAATCATAAACAGCGTAATTCAACTCTGGCAAAGACATTTTCCTAGAAAAATATCCCACCGGATGCTATATCCCATTTTCGCCTACTTGTAACAAGGCAGCTGCTATGGCGAAGTTGTAGGCATCAGTAGAGACTTTGAACTCCTTTGAAGGGTCAACAAGGTGAAGAACAGTCGTGGACAACTGGGTGCACTTCACTGCTTGGAAAGCATCCTCCAAAATGGGGGACCACTGAAGCACCTTGGCACCGCTAGCCTTGTATAGGGGAGCCGCCACCTCAGATAGATTAGGAGTAAACATTTTAAGGAACGTGCACGTCCCCAAAAGCTCCTCAATTCCTTGACTAAGGTGTGGTAGGTCTTGCACAAATTGCCTTCTCCTTGTCTGGAGTTATCATGTGTCCCTGGTCAAACATGACATTGCCCAGAAATGTGACCTGGGACTTGAAGAACTCGCACTAAGAATTTCAACGTAAGATTGGCTGCCTTTAACCGCTCCACTACTTGCCATAGGTGGATTGCATGGGACTCCTGATAAGGGGAAAACACCAGGATATCATCCATGTAAGAAACCGCGCATACCCCTAACATGTCCCCAACGCTGCATCAATGCGGCGTTGAAAGATAGCAGGGGCATTCTTAAGCTCAAAGGGCATGACCCAAAACTGGAATATTCCTTTTCTGGTGTGGAAGGCGGTTAACCAAACCTGGCCCTTCTTTATACGGATCTGATTAAACGCATTGAGGAAATCCAGCTTGGAGAAGACCTTCGCCTTCTCCACATAGCGCGCAATCTGTAAATCCAAAGGGATGGGATGGAGGTCTGGTACATTGACATTGTTAAGGTTCTTGTAGCCCACACATGGGCGTAAAGTACCATCAGACTTCTCCCTAAATAGAAGGGTGGAGCACACAGGGGAAGTATGCTGAAATTTCGCACCTTTGTACAACTGTCTCTTCAACCACACATCCAACGCCTCTTCCTCCTGGACAGTCGATGGGTAAATGGGTAAGATATCTGCACCAGATCCACCATGAGCTTGAAATCACAATTGAACTCAGAGTGCTCAGGGAGTGCATTGGCGGATGATGCATCAAAAGGGGATTCCAAATCCTTAAAACAGGAAGGTAAGAAAAATCCCATGGAGATGGAGGTCTTCAGCAAAGGAGCAAGATAAGGGGTGGGAACATTGGGCTAATGAGGTAATGGGCCCTGGGCGTTATCCTCCGACAAGGGTATAATCAACTGGTGACCGTTTATTAAAGACAAGGATAGTGTTTCCTTTCAAATTAGTCCAGACGTCAAAAATTTTTACCACTCAACCCCCAATATAATGGGTATCAAGAGGTGCTTGATAGCTTGAAAGTGGCAGGACAGAAGATAGGCGCCCACCTGGTAGTCCACCAACCCTATGACGTTCAGCATAAGGATACCTTGAGAAGCCCCACCTCTATCCATAACACCTGATGAGTAACTCAACTCAAGGTAGTCAGCAAGGTCTTGGTCAATAAAGTTATTTGAGGCACCGGTATCCACAAAAATAGTTGTGCTAAACTTCCCAAGGGAGGATGTAAGAGTAGCAGTCAAGAGGAAGTACCCAGAGCGGGATTTATTCAAAGTAGAAAATGACCCAAATCACCTAAAATTTATTCTGGCTTGAGCAAACCATAAGGGTTGGTTAGGGAATCAAAGAAGGGGGAGGGATAGATGGCCACTATTACTATTGAGGCCACATACCCCTCCATTCCTTCTGCAGGTGCATAAACGTTTTCATATTGTAAGCGCAGTTTTTTAACTTCCTGAGTGCTGCGAAAATATGAAAGAGGTTAAACGGGGATTTTCTGGTGTGATTCCATACACAGGAATGGGTTCCAGATCTGAATTATGAGAGGGCAAATATGGTTCAGAGATATATCTCAGGTTTTCATTATAAACACATTTCTAGATGCGAACAACCCTATCCCATGAACCACAACAGAATGCCTGACGTTATTCATGGCCAACACCCCCAGGCCCATCTGCGCCAATTCTGACAGCATCAGCTGAATGCGCGTGTGAATGGAAACTTGTTTATTGAATTTGAAATTTTCCAATTTGGCGGTAAGTTGGGGAATCACAACTTTTGGACCTCAAAGCGGCTGTATCAACATGGTACAAGCATGAAGGGTGGATATTTTCCAGTTGGAGGCAACCATAATAACGCTGAATTGCTCCAACTGGCGGTAAAAATAGGAAACTGTGGTGTGGCTAATGACAGCCGAGTTCCACAGCTGGCGCCCACTGTTCCCACTTTGAAAAAATTTCACACAGAAAAAGTTCATGCACATAAAGATAAGAGGTTGGTTGACTAATTTATGGAAAGAGTCTATAACTCTCCTGTTCCCAGCATGGCAGTGCTCAGTGCACAAGCCCAATGCCAGGGAACTAGCCGTTAAATAAAAAGCATTATTGCCCAGCAGAGGGTGCTGGAGCAATAATAACTTAAGCAAAGAAAGGCGAGAATTAACCAGCCAAAAACGTTGTGGTGCACACTGGGAAAAGGGGTAAATGACCCAGGTTGGAGGGGACCTGGACAAACCAACAGTGCATGTTTGGATAATCTTATTTTGTTCAAAATGGCAAGGTTAATGGAGCGCGAGACCTCCTCAAAAGGGTCCATGCACAGGATCGCTCAGAATATCATAAAATTGTAAAAATAATGTAATCAGAGAAAGGTTTATTTTTGGAAGTCAACCAACAAGGAATGTTGGTCGGGGAAAACATATTTAAACTTGGATGAGGGAATACAGGATGTGCTGCAGTGTGCCCAAGCATTCACCCACCAATAGGGCAACGCTTCCATCTGGATTGTTGTATAGGCTTTTACTGACTTCACTCAAGTGATCAATTGAAGTTGGATTTGACCCAAATGAGTTGTTTCATAAGTTGAACGGGTTTCAAAACCCCGTTCCTTGATGAACTAAATGGAACCATCTGCAATAATTCAATACACCATCCAATTTTACAATTGGGCCATTGTGAGAGGCTTGTGCATTTGTCACACCACTAGTCCCAACCTGGGCATATTTTTCCCAAACCCAGCGTTGGTCTAGGGTGTGCCTCAGGTTAGGGAGGGCCTGTAGCTTCGCCCTCTGGGCCTCCTGTCGCCCAGCCTTATCTTTAGGTTTGGTCCCCTTATTATGTCATGTGCACATGACAGATTTCGCCAATCAAATGGGCTGATATCCTGGAAAAATGCTTGCTTCTTTGAAAATGATATATTCCCTCGTTTAGGTAAAGCACACTTTACTCTATCTTTTTTGGTGTAAATACTGCCAAATTGCATTTTCAAATGATGAATAATCACATTAGAGAGACGTGATGCTTTTATGAATAATAATTAATTAGCTTTTGAGGAATTGTCAACAAAAACCAGAAGCCCAAAAATGGCGCTCTCTGCCAGGTACTGTCCTAGGCTACTAGGTGAAGGCATACCTTCCCAAGGATTGATACTCCAATTGCAGAGAACATTTTATAAATGTAGGTAAATATGATTGTTACATGATGGTTTCTTTAAAATTAACAATAAATACCTGCTAAAACTTTTCTTTCTCGTTGCAAACACTTTGCAACCCATTCAATTCAAGACTAATTCTAGTTTGATAATCTCATAGAGGGGATTAGTCTGCGCCCATGTCAGGGAGCAGTTGGGCAAGCAAGGCAAGAGGAGCAGGTGGAAGGCCCGCGGCCTCTAATGTTTGAAAACGCCCCGGAGAATCCAGCGGAATAGAAAAAAATCTAAAAAAACTGGCGGTCACAATTTCCCCGGAGATACTCGTGTGGCAAGCACGATGCAACCAGTACATCAACACGCCACATTCCCAGCCACTTTTGTCAGTGGAATTCGGAGTCCGTGTGTATCTGGACATCCAAAAACGGCCCTATGGGAAAAATTTTGTGAAGATGTACACAAAATTTTCCTGACCGCGGTGTACATTGCACCTCACTCCATGTCACACAGTTGGCTGGACCTAGGTTTTGAAAGCAAAATAGCAGCAGATGAGGCTGCAGCGGTATGCATAGTGGTCGACCTCCCCGAAGGGCAATGGGTCATCAAAACCAAATGCACCAGATGGACAAAATCAAACCAAATTTTCCTCACGTTTGACTTTTTGCCTACTACGGTAAAACGTGACATTTTGGAACAACACCTGAAAGATGGTCTCGCCATATATGGCGAAATACAATCTTTCGAAATGCAACGTTTCACACTGATGCCACACCTGTGCACTGACAAAGCCATCATAGTTCTGACCCCAACCGAGGAGATTGTGAAGGACCTAACCCAGATCCCGCACTCCACCTTTATTGACTTCGCAGGGCACACCACCCACCCATTCTGGGTAACCGTGGACAGCGCGCCCCCCATTTTGCACCCACTGTGATGCATTTGGCCATAAGGCGCATGCATGCCCCATCAAAGAGGGCGTCACATTCCAAGAGCACCCCTCGGCGGCCATGGCCAGTGGAGAGGCGCACTACAAACCAACTGCAAGCACCAAGGAGGCTTTCCCATGGGGAGCACAAGGCTGCTACCTATTGGTAAAGCCCATCTCCCCGCAGGAGTGGAAGAAGGCCAAGCAGGCCCATAGGACCGCGGCCAAGGAAGCGGCCAAGGTCACCACCACTATCCCACACTCACAACGCCAGGAGGACATGGAGACCTTTGTGGCAGAAGCAATTTGGGAATCCATCACCCAATCAGATTGGGAGGCCTATGCCAAATGGGCCACTCAATCTGAGGATCCAATGGCAGATTCAATCTCACCCAATCGCTGCACCCAAGCCCCAGTCAAAACTGACTTGGGACCTATCCCAACTGAAAAATTTTTTTGCTCCACTCGACGTTGCACCGAACTTATCTGCACCGCAAAAAATTCGTCCGATGTCGGGAAAACAAAAAGTGAAGGCCAAAGCCAACGCGACTCTTTCCACAAAAATTAACAAAAATCCCGATAGCGTTGCTGCTAATACCCGCGCTGCTGTGAAAGCCCGTGGGGACCTGGAAGAGGCTGGTGGGCCCGGGGCCCACCCCCTCACACCTAAGGTGCGATGGGGGAAACCTTCACTCTAGGGATGCTGAATATTGCCAGACTCAAGGCCTCCCCATCTCAGGTTAGGAAACTGAGTTTTTTACAAAACAATTTACCCGTGGATATCCTGGCCATCCAGGAAACCCACTGTCCACGAGGTTCTGAGGAAGCTTGGAAAACAATGCTCCTACCATCCCAATCCTTTTGGTTTAAGCACTGTGGGGTGCTAATTTGGAAAAACAATTTTTTCAAATTTATATCTTCAGAAACATTCCTAAATGACCGAGTGCTCGTTGTCACCTTCTCATGGGCTGATGTTGCACACACAATCATCAACATTTACGCCCCAAATGGTGCATAAGAGCGTCAGGAATTTTTCTCGTCGGTCAAATCCCTCCCACTACCCCCTGATTCTTTCCTAATTGGTGACATGAACTGTTGGCTAACCTCACCAACGGACCAGTGGCTGCCCTCACCCCACGCCCCACAGGGTCACGTAGAACTACGCGTTCTAAAAGCCACCCTTGGGTTAATGGATGTGCTGCCATGACATGCCCCACTGCTTGAAAACATGACGCGTCCCCACGTCCACAACAGCCAATTAAGGTCCATGACCTGCATCGACCTTATTCTAGCACCGGCAAAATTCCAACCCCACATCTCCCACTTCAAAACAACGAAAATGGAATTCTCTGACCACCGACTGGTCTTGATAACATACCACTTACCCGTCACAGTTGCAAAGGCCCCACATTGGTACAAAATCCGCCCCCCAGAGCTTGCGTTGCCAGGATTTTCCACATGGGTGGAAGAGGCAACTTTGGCAAAATCGTTTGTTGCACCATTTTGCGCGGACCCCATTTCCACATGGGCAACTTTCAAAGAAGACACCATCCGCCACTATCACCATCTCTCATCTAGACGCTCACGAGCCACATCGGCAGTTATATCATGTGCGCTGGCGGAATTGGCCCACTTGGAGTCCAATATTCCAGCCTCAGGATATAGCCCTGCATGGGGCCAGAAGTGGGCGGAGGCAGCTGCCCACCTCAACGCACTTGAAAGGCAACACAAATATCGGGTTTGTGTCCAATACAGGGCCACACGCATCACTAAAGGCGACAAGTACACCGCATACTTCTTCAAAAAAATTTTTGCACCATGCCAGAGTGTGGCCTGCACACAGGTGCAAAGATCGGATAATTTATTGTGGACACACCGGCCAAAGTGGCAATCAAAATGCAAAGATATTACTACAAGTTATACTGAGCTGAACCAATTCAGCTGGCCAAAATGGCGGAATTTCTTGACAGAGCTCATATCCGCACCATTTTCTGATACCCAGAAATAACGAATTTAATTACTCCGAATGAATTATGGACTACCATTTGTGGTGTGCCAAACCGAAAATGCCCAGGCCCAGATGGCATTCCATATGAGTTCTACAAAAAATATTTTAAATATATATCCCCATTGCTGCTAGCCTCACTCAACCAAAGCCTGTTGGAAACGCGCCTCCTACCAGGAGGACATGAGGCCTTTACGGTCACACTCTTCAAGAAAGGGGATAGGCTAGACTTAGCCAACTGGCGCCCCATTTCTCTAACAAACACAGACACCAAAATTTTAACAAAAAATCATGGCTAACCATTTAGGGACTGTAGCATCTGCCACCATCTCTCCAGAATAATTTGGTTTCATCCCCAGAAGGTTGATTTGGGATAACGTGCACTCTGTGGCTAATGTGTGTCAGTCCACAGCCTCTGGGGCACTTGTATTCTTGGACCAACAAAAGGCCTATGATAGAGTAAACTGGGAATACCTTAGGGCCTGCCTTCAACAATTCCGCCTACCTCCCCGCTTCATTAACTGGGTGATGCTGCTCACGGAATCTGCAACAATGGCAGTGCACGGCCCAGGTTTCCTAACGGAAGTAGTCCGTCCTCAAAGGGGCCTGTGACAAGGGGACCCCCTGAGCCCACTCTTATACAACTTCAGCCTTGACCCACTACTGCGAAATGTGAATGCCCAACTCACTGGGGTCCATGTGCCAGGCCAAACCCCAGTTAAGATGATGGCATTTGCAGATGA
Source organism: Massospora cicadina (assembly GCA_022478985.1). Taxonomy (NCBI): domain Eukaryota; kingdom Fungi; phylum Entomophthoromycota; class Entomophthoromycetes; order Entomophthorales; family Entomophthoraceae; genus Massospora; species Massospora cicadina. The sequence goes on along the minus strand of JAKSZP010005294.1, from coordinate 194,460 downwards.
TTGCGTGGTGGGGGTGTCTAATAACAAAGATGCATGCGCGCTTGAAGCCCTCATCCAGGTATATTCCCAGGTAAGCAACGCGGCACTGAACGCCTCCAAAACTGAAATCATCCTCCTTGGTCGGTTTCAGAACTGCTGGGCCCCAGCAAGTAGTTCCCAACCTGGCCCATCTGCTCGCCCACGTCCACGCCTTACTAACTCAAAACACACCGCTCCATTGGTGCTCCCCTTTGTGCCACGTCCTACCATAGGACCGGTACGCCATCTGGGCGTGTGGTTGGAGGCAGGTGGATATGCGTCAGCAGTAATGGAGTGCCATATACTGGACAACGTGACGAAGCGAATTGCCTCTCTCAGAGCCCACCCTACTACCCTCACTGGCAGGGTTGTTCTTGCCAACTCTATGCTCCTATCCAAAGTCTGGTTCGGAGCCCACGCCATCCCCTTCTCCCCAAGCTTCTTCAAATCCCTGTATGCTTTGCTACAAGGTTGGCTTTGGTCAGGCCGCCCTCCACCAGTCAGCTAGAGGTCATGTTTGGCCCTCATCATCATGGTGGCATGGGCCTACTTGACTTCAAAGCCCATGCCGCCAAAATCCTGGGCACCTGGATTGCGGCCGTCACTGCTCCTACACTCCCATCCCAACACTGGTCCCGCGCAGCCTGCTCCAACTTCTCCCGAGCCTTGGGCCTCAACAATCCATCAAACCCCCACTCCCTGATGAAATACCTCGCATCACACACATCAGCCACAGGTCCTCACGGGACCAAAACCCACTACAAACGAATCCTACTCTCCATGCAAAGCGCAGAGTGGAGAATTCGTATTAGTGGACATACAACCCGAAGAGGCCGCCCCTCTCCTCAGTTCACACAAGAGGTACAGGGGCTACCCATCCATGATGGCGTGATCCCCATTCGACCCCAAGTCCTATCCAGGGTGGACTACCTGGACATGATGGACATCCCTTATTCCACTGAGACCCAAAAGACTATCTGGAAATATGCACACCATCCTCTGTTGCAGCCTCAAGTCCGCTCCCATGTGTGGCGCTGCCTGAGGCGGGTGTATCATACAGCTGAGCGCTCTAATGCTTTACACTCATCCTGTGTCATGTGTGGCCAGTATGGAACGCTGTTTCACCGCCTGAAGAAGTGCCCCACCTCTAAAGTAATATGGCGCGAAGTCCAACGTCTGCTAGGCCAGGATCAAACACATCCCTTCAGTCTGTCAAGAGATATGTTTGCTTCATCAATGGCCTCCCCCTCCCACCCTCCCTCCGTGCTCTGGTGGTTGCAATCGCCATGTGGAATATCCACACGATTGTCTTGGATGCCATCGCTGGATCCATCCCCACCCTCCCTGAAGCTGTCCACAGATTCCGGTCTCATTTGGTGGATCACTTTCAAGCGTGGATGTTTGGATATCTCCCACCACGTCGCCGACAGCTGGTCTCCTCCTGGTTCCCAGTCTGGTTCATCAAATCAGACCCCTTCCTCCACACGTGCTCAATAGTGGCTACGTCCCCTACACACGTTCCCTCCCCCTTCCCATAAGTGGCGTTCCCGCTGGCAACAAGAGATAGCATCGCTTCTCTGGGGTGCCTCCCCTGGTACTAAGTTTTGTCTCGTCTGAGTCATATTCGGAAGTGTCCATCCCATGGTCAGCCTTCCCCGCAATAAATTTAAAATTTAAAATTTAAAAGAATAAATATCTGCTAAGAGTATGTGAGAATTACAATCTAGAGCGCTAATGACATTTAAATTTCCTGCCTTTAATTATGCAATTTATAATTAGATCAGATAAAATTGCTGATAATGTGGGTTTCTTAATTTATAGAACTCTAAAATTTGAAAAAAACTAATCAGAGCATTTCACCCAAATATGCAGAGAATTAGTGCACTTATACACTACTACCGCTCTCCCAAAACTGCAGTGGAGGTCACCCAAACCAAATCATACCTCAGCCTGCTTGTCCACTATGCTCCCCACAATCAATTGCAACTTTTGAGATTGCATCATATGGAGATCCAAAGTTAATGAAGTCTTAACAAGCAGCATCAATCTTAATTTCATGAATTATACAAGACAATTCCAATTTTTGTTGAAACTATAAATGCTATTCTGGACAGTTTATGAGTTATCAATAAGTTGCAGAACAAATCTTGTTTAGAAATCAATAAAGATGGTGGATACCTTTACAAAATTACTCAGAATATTGCAACTGTCTTAACAAACCTACATGGATTATTCTAACAAGATGTGGCTTAATGGTTGGCTCAGTTAGAGAACAAAAGCAAACCTATGAGTCTCAGGTTGAGTTTTAACAATTATATTCACAAACATAAAGAAAAGATTCAATGTCTATTCAACTTCTATATTGTGTTTTTTGTGAAGGAGCTCCTGGACCCTGAAAGGCCTTATCACCATTTCATAAAAATGCAAATAAGAAGAGTAGGTCCTTGAAGCTTGGTAATTTTGAAGTCAGAAGTACTGAAAGGGTAGATTCAGAGTCAACGCAATAGTAGCTGCTACAGAGGCTACAGGTCTTAGAGAGGCAAAAACGTAACTTCTCCTTGTGTGTAAAACAGAAAAGGATTAAGATAATTATAAGTATTAAATTAGTAAGGATGATTATAATAATCCCTCTCATGTATGATGAGGTCAACTCTTATATAGGAGCATATTACTTTGGGCAAAATCAAGTATAAGCGTTGGATTTTGTATTAATATAATGGATTGATTCATCAAATGATTACACCAAGTCACTTAAATTCCGCTGGAGAAAAAAGGAATAATAATGATTATGTTTTTTAGCCAAGCCCTTAATTGGCATCATAAGAGTCAGGACTGGTGAACCTCCATATTTTTGTATCTTCATAGTTTGCAGACAATTTGGAGAGACTTTAGCAAATTGAATATTCTATTCATATTCACAAACCTCCTTAGCCTATTTCCCTTTGAATCAATCCACTGACTCCTATTTACAAGTGACTCAATCTGGCAAAGGTATGTCTTAAGTAACCCAGGATAATGCTTCACCTTACCAAGGGTAAAACCTTAAAAATTCCCATCCAAGCCTTGTCATATAGGTTAACCTAATTTAAAATTGGTTTTTCTAAACCATAAGAGAGTTGGGTGTAACTGAGGCAACGTCGTTGGTGCACTAGTGCAGAGTATTAGAGGCATCATCATTGATACTTGGCTAATTATACTCCAGAGACATTTTTTTAGTACTAGATGGTCCCAACCCGTATACTCCAGAGACATTACTGTTAGAGCATCAAATGATAAAATAGATTGTAAAAAGGGATATTGAGTACTAAAGGCATTGTCAGCAGTACTTAAGTAGTGAAATAAAAAATAAAATAAATAAAAATAGAGATAGAAATAGAAATAGAAATAGAATTAAATCAAATATAAAATAAATAGAAATAACTAAATAAATAAATAAATAAATAGAATAAAAGAGTGGTTAGCCTAGCAGGGCAATTACTGCTTCCACTCTAGTGCAGGTTTAGTTAAACACAAGTTTAAAACCTGTGCTGGCCTATAAAAATCCTGGGGTGATATATTTGTCCCAATGTCAACCCACCTCAATTACTTTTAGATAATTAAAATGAGGATTTGGCTAATGAGAATGACGGAGGCAAAGTTGTTGTCATCCACCTGGACACTAGAGTCATTATCATTCATGCTGATAAAAAGGGGCCCCAGAGGCAACTTCCTTGGGGATTTGATTCATTGCCAAATGCAATAATGTCACTTGTGGAAAGTACAGCCTTTTGATTGGCATAAAGAATGACCCAATAATACCATTTTTTATATTTTAGTGATTCTTTGTGAAGTTTCTGTCTATTTATTAGGCTTTACAGGATACTGAAGGAATTATCGTTCAAGGTAATTTTACAGATCATCTGACATGGTCTATCCACTAAACCATTGCATGAAATAGAGTCAATGATGGGAACTTAAGATATAATTGCTAAATCATTAACTTGAGTAACATCAAGGTTTGGATCAATCGGATTAATTGATAAATCCTTTATTTTAAATTAGAATCAGGTGAATTAGCTATAAAGTAAATATTCTTAGTTAAACTCAAAATTTTTACTAAACGTGCACCGAAATTGTCTAACTTAGTGAAAATTATTAATAAATTGGATAGTTTAGTCTTAATTTTTTTGGAAATAATCAACGCTCTGAAATTTGGATTTTAAATTTTAGTATCCACCTGTCTCAAGATAGAGTTTTTTTATTGATTAGATTCTATTAGTAAACATAAATTCAGCCAGTCTTGAGAAATTATCATTAAATTGTATAAAATGGCAGAATTGTACTTACCATCGTTCCTAATAGCCAGATCATGTGGCTTAAGGTTCTTTCTTATTCTACAGCTAATCTCAGGTGGCGTTTCCATGTAAAATATGGTTTGATGATTATGTACCATTTCAGTTAGGATTATTGAATAAACATCAAAGCTCATTGACTGATATAATTGAAAGTACTATCAAATACCCATATTGACACTGGTTCTTCAGATGCATTATTTCTGGTGGGGAAGATGGTTTCTTTCCTGTATTAATAGCTACAAAATGGTGATTGAGTTTTTTTCAACCAACAAAAGTATAAGATTGAACTAGATTGACCTTGAGGGAATGGGAGAAACTAAGTGAAAAGACTTTGAGTTAAGGTCGGCGGCAAAGGTTGAACAATGGCACAGAAATTTATATTGATGTTGGCAGTAAGACCAAAGTGACGGGGAAAACATCACTAAAAGTGGCATTGGTGACGCAATGGCAGAATTCATACTTCTGCAAAAGTCCTTGAAGGGTTCAGCCAGTATTGTTATCTCTGTCTGTAGATTATTATCATCTAGTGGATTTTAGGATTCATTGAAAAGCCAATGATAGCAACTAAGTGGACTAAATTTTATATGTAGGTTCAGAGAAGGTTAACATTTGATATTTGGGTTCAGATCAGGCTTACTCTTCCATTTTGTTTTAATACCCTATAATAGTAAACAGGTCCTTTTTAATTGATGCTGCCTGCTTTAACTAGGGATAGCTTTCAGGCATCCTATGTGTATGAAGTCTTTGACCACTAAAATGGTGGGAGTGAAAAGAACTCCTTGACGTGGGGTCCATAATCCTAAGATTAGCAAACCCCTGGGTGTTGAAGGGCACACCACAGTTTACTCACCATTTGTTGGCATGAACAAATCTAAGAAAGGCCAACAGAGGTAGACAGTCAGAAGTAGTTTTTTTCCTCCTAACATCATTGTTGGTGTTATGTAGAGAGATTCACAAAGAGTAGTACCAGCATTAATGGCACTCAAGTTATTAACTCTATGACACAATAGACATTTTTTCATGTTCCAGCTCAGAGGACCCCCTGTAGTGAGAACCACTTCTCAGTATTTCCTTGAAATGCCGGATATAATAGGGGTCTTCAAAGGTTAAAACTTGGATTCAATAGACTGAAGGAGTAGATTCAGAGCCAGCACAATGGTAGTCTCTACAAGGCTAAAGACCCCTGAGAGGCAAAAATGTAACTTCTCCTTGAGTGTAAAACAGAAAAGGGCATCAAGATAATAATAAGCATTAAATAATAAGGATTATAATGTTAATACCCCTCATGTATTATGAGATCAATTTTTTTATTTAACTGAGGCAAGATGACCAGGGGACAGGCATTACTGAAAGAAAGAAATGAAAGAAACGACATGAAACCTGAACAGGGTCAACTCTATCAAAGAAAGTTTTTCCACCTCCGGATCAGGACTCAAATTTTTCTGGTTACATCATGGGTAAGGTTTTCATGTTATTAGACCTACTAACTGCCAATAGCTTCCTTTGGCTGGCACCCCGATTGATGTGCAAAGGGTGGGAATCGAACCCGCAACCTTCAGGTTAGTAGCTGTACGCCCTTACCAACTCGCCTTCCACCCCTTATGAGATCAATTCTTATATATGATTATATTACTTTTGGCAGAATCAAGTATAAGCGTTGGATTTAGGTATTAATATATTAGATTGATTCATCAAATGATTACACCAAGTCACTTTAATCCGCTGGAGAAAAAAGGGAATAGTAATAATTATATTATATTATATTGCCAAGCCCTTAATTGTTATCACAAGATGTCAGGACTGGTGAACCTCTACAAATTGTATCTCCATAATTTGGCAGCCAATTTAGAGAATCTTTTGTGAGTTGAATAATCTGTTATATTTACAAACCTCCTAGCCATTTTTCTTTGAATCAATTCGCTTGAGACTATTTCCAAGTGACTCAATTTGGTGAAGATATGTCTTAGGTTAACCTCAGGATAATGCTTCACCTTAACAAGGGTAAAACCACAACAGGCCTCAAGGCCCAGAAGGACCCCTGACTTCTTAGGAAACTCTGCTCATTTTCAAAAATAAATATGAAGACCGTGAACTCAACTTCAAAACTTGAATGAAAATTGAGGGGGATGGCTCATAAATTTGGATAGACATTGAAGGAAGCTATATCAATTCTGACTTCACATCAATTGCTCTTTATGACAAGCTTTTCATTAGATAGCAAGTATTTTTGATATAACCAAGAAAAAGAACAAAAAAATCTACTATGGATGCTAATAGTGATCAACATACCTCTAAATATAAGATATATGGAAGCTCAGCTAGAGGTTATATTACATAAAATTCGGTGATCAGCTCCCACTTATATACAATTAACCAGGCAATTGGCTTTAAGGCCTCCACTACTCATGTGAATGAATAGGTTTTAAATCTGCATGAGTATCTCAATTACCTTTTACTAAGACTTTATAAAGTTCTGCATGACCAACCTTCCTTAAATTAGAAACCTCAAAATGGGAGATCTACACCCCAGACAAAAAAGTCCTTGCTGAGCCTGTCAGCTCTATAAGCCTTACATTAAGGAGAATTATGTTTATGTTATGGAGAGCATAAGAAACTTCCTTACTGTTATAAATTAGCCATGGAGCTAGCCACTAACAGACAGAAAGTTTAACACATTTAGACCTGAATTAAAAGTAGTGCCCAGGAGATAATAATGCCTTATATAAATAATTGTACTTCTTGTGACTCTCAAAATCATCCATTATTAAGAATTTGAGTAAAACCTTGACCCTGTCTAATTGGAAACAAGACTTCTTGTCCTTACCTTTGTAAAAGAATATTTCTATACAGAATTTGCTAACCATTTTATTTAGCCTATGCCTTAGCCTCTTGTTACTGGGATACCTTTGATAATGCAATAGTAGTTATTGTATCCTCTTTCTCATTTGACTGACACTTCAAGCTCAATTAAGGAGTCAAGAAGCTTTTCAAAATTAATCCTCAACATCAAAGGAAATATCATATAACTTTCTGAACTGGAGACAAGTATTGACTAAGTCAATAAAGGATTGTGACCTCATATCCAAACCATTGAAAGAAATCTAAAGTATTGATCAGATGTGACCCCTGCTTTTATTTTGAGTTCTTCAACTACTAAGAGAGTCAATGCTGGATGAAGAAATCAGACGATGTGAAAAAAGAGGAGTCAACCTAGGGCGCAAGTTCCTCTGAGCTGACAAATCTATGCCTCAATAACTTACTCAGATATTAATGAAGCCTGAGTGCTTGATTGTGTCTGCACTTGATGGATTCAACGTCCTAAGCACTATTTTTTGGTAAGAAAGTCTTCAACTCATATTATTCAACTCTGAGTAAAATTTCAACACCCTCAACAAACCTATTGTATAAAATGCTATCTATAAACCATCACTTTGGAACTTATGTCACTTGAGTAGTGGTAATGGTGCACAAGGTGAAAGTTCTGACTATTGTTGATACTGGCTCCCCTATTAACTTTATCTCCTCCCACATGATGAAGTGGATCAATATTGTCTTATTTGTAATTATACATTAGAATACTGAACCTCCAAACTCTCCTGAAAAAGATACTTTTGGCTTAATCATCATTGCACTTTTGGATCTGGTCCTTAGTAGTTTCTGAATCAATGATTGCCTTATTCAAGTATAGCTACAAATAAGTCATTGAAAATGCAGATTACGGTCAATTTTTACAAAAATATTAGTCACAAAAATATGTATTTCTCTATAATGGGGGTATCACGTTATGATCATCATTCAGAACTCCGCTATAAAATGAAAGGGAGAAGAAAACCCCAAAGTTGTGTAATATAGCATTTTAAATCCATTGAGCGACTAGAATACCAAAAGATGGGACTGAAGGCTAAGTTAATTTATCCACGGTTGATGCTCAAGAAAGAATGCCCATTTTCCTTGTCAATAAAGTAAAAATTATCTCTAAATCTAATATTCTGGTGTAGACTGGAATCTAAGTCACTATACCTCCCGGTCATCTGTCAAAATTTATGGAGTGATTAATCCTTCTATATGCAATCCTATGATTTGTCCAGGCATAATCAGTCCAAAATATCCCTACTAATAACATATTGGAGGCTAACCTCACCAATCAAGCCTAGACCTTGACTTAATATAAACAATTTCTTATGTCCATACACTATCAATTGATCAACATGGCTCCATCTCTGGCTTTAAAATTTCAAATCATAAAGTCTTTGATGAATCTCCTATCATACCATAAGTAAGGTAAATCTCGGTGGCTCTCTTACTATTGAACAACAGCGATTAGTGGATTTCTAATTTTTAAATATGCCAATCTATCTCCTAAGGACCCTAATGTCTTTGGATGATTAAGGGGGTCCAGTCCAAGGTGCATACCAATGATACTTAACTTATTTTGGTCAGGCCTTTCAGAAATCTAAAGTCAAAGAATCTCAAGTGACCTAGTAAATGAAACAGTTATTAAATGCTGGACTAATAAAGCCTTCCCAAAGCGCATGGGCTTCACCTTACAGTTGTTTTTTCAAAAAAGGGAGGCTATCTCATCATCATAATATACAGGTGACTGAAAACAATATCTTTGAAGGACAGCTACCCACTACCTCATATTGATGAATCTCTCTGAGTTTGACTGTTACCAGTTTTTATTGCCATGGATCTTTCCATAAGATGTCAACAGACTGAACATGTGCCTGAAACAGAGAGAAATGCGCACCAATGTCAAGTGATCGTTTGTTTAAGTTGACCCAAATTCCCCAGGGGTTGTTCAACGCCCCTGAAACCTTTCTATGGGCAATGGATGGTATTCCAAGAGACCTCAAAATGTCTTGTATGTTAGTCTATTCTGATTATAATACCATTAACTCCAATTCCTTCAATGAGCGCTTCAACATTTACAAGAAGACTACAATTGATTGGGAGTTGCTTCCTTTTATATTAATCCCGCCAAGTTTGTTTTTTAATGAAAATGGATTTTTTGGTCCACAATGTTACACATGAAGAAATACTCAATTGACTGACAAGGTTGTTGCCATACAAAAGATGTCATGGACAAATAGCTTAGATGATGTGCAGGTCTTTTTAGAAAAGGTTGGTTATTATTAGAAACTTATACCTAATTTTACTGAGCTTGCCAAGACTTAAGTACATTTACTTCATGTTGAGATCCCACTCTATTGGGAAACTCACAACAAGCTTTTAACTCTCTAAGAGATCCTTTGATGTCAGTTTTGACATTAATCCTACCCAAATCCTATAAGCCATTTATCCTATTAATGTATTCCAGTGATTTTGCAGTCAGAGCAATATTGGCATATCTGAACTCCAATCAGGTCAAGTATTCTATCGCTTATTTCAGTAAAGCTTTGATCAATGCAAAGAAAGATTATATTTTCTATGGAAAGGGAGTGTCTGGAAGTGTTATTGGCAATTCAAAAATTTTGCTCTTGCCAATATGAGAAACACTTCATACTTTACAGTTATTTGTCATGAAAAGTGGTTAAAATAAACGAATATTCCCAATGAGAGGCTTGCGTAATGGGCCCATAAGTTACAAAACAATGATATTTCTATTGTGCACTGGATGAGATTTTTCTATCAGAATACCAATGGCCATCCCACTTACTTATACTTAATTGTATGTTTCCAAAGAATGGGATTATGAGATTATTGGTCAATTAAAGACGTGGGATTAGAGACCTTGAAAGTCAAGATCAACTATAAACAAATGACAAATCAAACTAAAATACAAGAAGGGTTGCTTTATTAGGTTTAATGATATTTTTTCTACCTTAAGTGCGCCCTTCAGATCATATCTTGACCATCCTGGAGATTAATAACACATTGGGTCATGGTGATCTACAGAAAACCTAATGTCTTTAATGATTGATGTAGATGGAGGGCATAATTGACTCTATTTATAATGTTATGTAATCCTGCCTCTTTTGCGTGATTTCCATCCTTCAAAGCTTATTTATCAACATAAGTTGATGGGCCAACCTCACCAATTTGCTTACGTCAATATTTTTTTTAGTACTAGATGGTCCCAACTTGCTTACGTCAATATTGATGTAGTTGGGTTCCTACTTTTCACCATGTATGGGCACTGATAAATTATCCTCGCCATCAATCACTCTATGAAGTGAGCTAAAGCCACATCACTAGTATAAATTACTTCTAATGCCACTGCCTCATTCTTACCTAAACATTTCTTCTCTTATCATGGTAGCCCAAAAGTTTTCTTATTTTGATAATGGTACAAATTTTATGTCCCAGGTGGTAACCAAACTCAATTCATTAATGGGGACATGATAAGCATTTCTGACCCCCTATGACCTTACCTAATATGGATGTAGATCGAGATACTGGTACACTTTTTAGTATTCTCTATAAAATGGCACAAACTGATCTCATTTGATAGAAAGAGTATCTCCCTAGAGCTCTGATGGCTTGCTTGATAAGATACTATTAAATCATTAAATGTCCCCATTTAAGGCTCTATACAGTCGGGACCTCATGTCACACTCTAGCATCCAGCCTATATTATAAAACTTCTACTCCTGACACGGCCAATCTATTTATGAGAAGAATGGCAGAGTAGATTTTAGGCTGAATGCTCTGGTGGAGAAAGCCCTGGTGACCATTGAAAAAATAGAAACGAAAAAAGCCAATTCTAGGAAACACTCATACCTGAATAACAATTAGGAGACTTAGTCTTCTTCTATCATCACCAACCTCGAGTAAAAGTCCATAAGTATGATGTATTGTAGTCTGAACCCTATTGGACAATATACCACCATTCTTAAATACTCCATCGCTTCTATGATATGGGGACTGTTGTTAACTGAGTTGCTATAATTTTCTTAAAAGTTTTGTACCCCTTGGCAAGGCCTTGAGGGGGTAATGTCAATGAAAACCAAGTTCAAATCAGTCCAGATTCAAATTGAACCTTCGAAGAGTTGGTTATTAATTATGAGAAACTAAAACAAAATGAATTAATAGTTTAACTCTAATTTTTAAAGTATAAAAAGGTAAGAGTGGTTAGCTGAGTGGGTAAAATTGCTTCCACCTCTAGTGCAGGTTTTGAGTTTGAAACCTGTACTGGCTAGAAAACATTCTCAGTGTGGTATATTTGTCCCAAGGTCGACTAACCTCAAATAATTTAAAATACAAAAAGGCAAAAAGAATTCAAGCTTCTCACATTAAAAAAGGGTTGAACCCTTAATAAATTAAGGACAATGCGCCATCAAGAATTGGGGAAAATCATGCCAATCAAAGGTGAAAATATCTTTAACAAAGATGTGTCCCTTTAAAGACCTTATATCAGCTCATATAATTAAAAAAGCACGTTTTACTCTATCTTGTAAGATTTAAATTACTGCCAATCTGAATTTACTATTGATGAATAGTCTCACTAAAAGCTTCTGACGCTAATATGACTAATAATTGTTTAGCCCTCAAAAGGAACTGGCAAGTAAACTCTGGAAACCCTAGAATTATTTTATTTGTAAATAGCTTTGTGAATTTTTTAATATGGAAAAGGCCCAAAATTGTGTTTCCTAGAACTACATTGACGCCTCCCAGGACTAACTTAAATCCCCACGTAACATAGAGGTGCAGGATATTGGAGTTCTATAATCATCTTCATACCAGTGAGTTTGATTCAATGCTTTCACAGAAGCAGCACAAGTCAACTAGTGTTAAAGTATAGGAGCAAGTGGCTACTCAACTGCTCCTGTAGTGAGCATTAAATGTTGAAATCTTTTGGGCTGAATTCTTTTATGATTGTAGCTCAGCTCAGCTCCTCTGTTTAACTGCACAGGTTACTTATATGCACGAGTTACAAATTTTTGATAATTAATTGAATAATGTAGAAATAGTATGGATAATAGTACTATAGTTGAATTTCTTATAGAAAAGATGATTAATAGTCTAAAGCTAAACTGATGTATGTCCTAATCTCAAAAGTTCTTCTGGAATATTGATAGGGACTTCTTCTCTCTTCCTTCTGGCAGGTTCAACCTAGTACTAGTTTTAGAGGCTCTTCTCTTCTCTTCATGCAGAGTCCGTGGAGATAGTAATAAGATAGATAAAGGTTTTATTATCCTTCCAAATTCTGGTACTAAAAGCAAAATATGACATTCTAAGTTGTAAAGAGTTGATATTTTTATCTGTATCTTTTTTATTTAGAAAAAATGTAAGGAGAATTAAAGTAATTCAGTACCCAACTCTTCTGTTGGCGCCCCAATTTAATCTAGATGCTGTTGCTGATTTATTAACCCTCCAGGGTCACTTTAAACAATGATCTTCTCATCATTTTAGTAAACTTCTTCCACTGACTATCAATGCGACCTCTTCTGGGTTAAAACAAAGAACGTGTCACAACGCCTTCACTTAACCCAGTTTGTCACCCTACTAGGTTAACAACCTGCTTAGGCAAAGGGACTTATACTCAAAAACAGCAGGTTGTGATCCCTAAAAATTTACTCACAAGTTGCATATCACAGGCGACACTCTTTCCTAGCACTCATAAACCTCTTAGTTAATTGGCAACCAACTCCAATTTACTCCTACAACTTAATTAGATTATCTTTATTACAATCACCAACCTAATCACTTTTTTATTATCAGTAGTCATCCTCGACAAAACATTAGTGATCTGGCAGATTAAAACCTGGCGAACTGCTAGGTATTTGCTAGGAATAATCTTTAAACTATAGTTATCATATGTAATCAATAACTCCCCCAAAAGTAGTGGGATACATCTCTTAGTGGATAAGCAGAATTAACATAACTGATAATCTTGGTAATGTGTGCATATCAAGATCCAAGCATATAATCTACATTACAATGGATCCCCTAAACCTCATCCTGTTCAACAACCACTAGATCTCCTAATGATCATAATACAATAAAGGCTTTCCATGATAAATTCTCAGGTAGATCTCCTACCTACGTCATAGCCTTTGAAGAGGACAAAACTTTTTTGTTTGGATTCTCAAGTATGTCAAAATCTTTTGTAACCCTTAAAATGCACAAAAAGGTGTCTAACGCCAAGAACAACACTTTTAAGACTATAGTAATCCTGGTGGCTCCCCTACCATTCCTCCACATTTTGTTTAAACCCATTTGTGGAACCTTCCGCCACCTAGGCTCCTTCAAATTCCCCTGGATTTATACAAAGGACAATGATGGCCTTAAACTTTAAAGTAAAGTCCATAATCACCTGTTAGAATAGATGAAAATCCCCCAGGGATGAACTATGATAGCCAGCATGTTACTCTGTCCAAAGTATTTTTACCCACGTATGCTCCTTTAAGGACAATTTTCTGCACAAGGCTCAACGTCCTTCCTAGGCGTTTGGTATGAAGGGTCAAATCACCCACTTACTTCACTTACCAACTTTAGCCAAATATGTTGTAAATATTTCTAGAACTTATGGACATTTAAAAATACGCCACCTTCATATACCACAAGTTACTACGCCAATTGTAATCTAAGTTGTGACCCCAATGTCTAATAGCACCCACCCTATCCTCATGCAGTGAATGAAACTCTGCGACTTCCTAAAATAACTGACCTCCTTTTAAAGAGTGACTCACAAATAATCCTTTGATTTTTCTAAACCCTTGTTGGAATTTCCATATGCCAATATCAACCACCCAATTAGATTACAATAAAAGTTAATTGCCTAAAAATGGAAAATCTTCTAGTATATGTGTGAGCTTTCATTTTTAGACGTTTTTTATTGGTTTGGGAAGCCCCTTGACAAACATCAGCTAACCTGCAAGGTTTTTATCCAGCCAAATTTCTTTATTTTCGTCAGGGATGATCACTGACAATGTACTTACTATATGGTTCCTTTGCCAATTAGATATAATGTATAATTTGATTTTATTAGTCAAATTTGGTTTGTCCCCAATCAAATTGGGATTAATGTTTAGTTACTAAAGCATTTGACGATGCATCTGGTAATAAAACACAGTTTATCTTTTTAGGTATCTTGCCTGATGTTAATAGGTAAAGGTCCCATTACCTAGTCAGGCTGCTAGCCCAATTATGGGTCTCTGTTGTTATTAATTGAGATTGTAAGGACACTTTCATCTATTAACCAGAAGAGGTCGCAATTATGGTCTGCGGTGAATTCCATTTAGGCAGATGATGAATTTACTTGTGGGAGCTACCTCAGAGAGCTAATCCAATAGCAACGGCCGCCGTTTCCTAGAGAGGCACCAATGCAAGATTTGATATCTGTAACCTTATAAATTCCATGATTTTATTTTGTAAATAAAGCAGCAACAAAAGTAGCAGATTCATACTTTTTACAATTTATTTTGTATATTTGGAATAAGGTGGAAGAGAAATGAATTATCTTATCTGTTGTCAGTTTCTAACTATTGAGGAAAAAGTTGAAGGGAAATGTTCTCTAGTCTAAGTGCATTTTGGTTAAACCTCCAGATCCTGCATAAAGGAAAGTACGTTAACTATAGTATAGCATTGGACTCAATAATCAACTTGGTCTTGAGAAGCTCAACTAAGGCGATAATTTTCATACTATTGCCAACTTAATAATTAGTTAATAATTTTCAACGCACATACCAGAACTTGTGCAGTAAACATGAGAGCTTGTTGGACAATTACAAGTTTGATGTTGTATTAAGAGTGATTCAGGTTTTGACCTAAGTTGAAATCAGCTAAAATGCCATGGCTGATTCTTGGTAAGGCCCTGAATTGGGGCAATACTTTTAATAAAAATAAAACTCAGCCAAAAAGCTCAAGTTTGGGTAGTGTGGATAATCTGCAGCATTGGCGGAACCAATGATAACATTTAGAGGTTCCTCCCTTTTGTACAAAAGCTCCTAGTCCAGCTACACCATGAAGACTGGCCCTTTTATAGGGTCAGAAGGGGTCTAATAAAAGTAAAATATTTTCCCACCTTCTGTTTAGACTATATTTATAAAGTCGCTTCCTCAAAAGTACATTTTCCTAGTTGTCGCTTCCCCATCTGCCTTGCATTAAGGCAAGGTGGTCTTGACTGATCTGATAGGTCAAATCCCAATATTCCCAAATTTGAGCATTACTAAGCCATCCAAACTTTGAGCCTTGATGTTTAAATATTAACTTTGACTTTATTAATAGAATGGTTTTTCTTATCCCTGTGGGAACTAATAAAAAATATAAACCCAAAAATCATTTCTAGCTTTAAAGTTTAATTTTATTATCTTCAGTGGTTACAACCCCCATTTGTTAAGTTTAGGCCTAATTAGCACAAGTGAGCCTAAAAAATCTTAAAATCCAACAAGTGATGCTCACTACAGGTAACTTTATACCACTAAAACCTATTTAACAATGACAACTACCTAGAATCAAGGCTAGCTGCTTTAGGGCAACAACTAACCAGCGCTTTGTCTCGCCTCAAAAGGCTTGAGCAGCACTCTCCACAAGGCCTTATGGGCCCTCTACCATTACATTTAAACCTCTTTTAAGATAAGTTCAAACCTGGTGACGGAAGTATTACCTCCTTCCTTTGTGTTTATAAATATGCGATGGAAGGGGCAACTGACCATCAAAATACCAGGTATCTCCTTCCCTGCTTGAGTCAAACAGCTCAGGAGTTCATGGTTCCTCATATGGCCACACTTACCACCTGCACGGAGGTTAAACAAGCACTGATTGACAAGTTTGGTTAAAAGCATAGTTTACAACGGCAAAAACAGGTCTTTATGTGCCTTACCCTGCAATAGGGAGAATTGAATCCCTCGTTTGTTGTTTAATTCTATAATAGATCTAAACCTCTGTTTCTGGACAGACTGCTTCCTCTCAATGATGCTATTGCTGCTATTGTGGCTGGCTTGTCGTCTTATCCCTCTGTAGCGATGTATATCTCCGCTGTCAAGCAATCTTTTCTAAACTATAAGGGATATTAAAGAGGAACTGCTTGTAGTGGTTGACTTTCTTAAACCTGAAGTTCTGCAAGTGGCTCCAAAATGGGAATCAAGTCTTACTCCTCCAGCCACTTATATGGCTTTATCTCTCTTGAACACAGCTTCTTAAGAGCTGCAGCAACAAAATACTCCTCCATTGTGTGAGGATAGCCAGATATATTAGCAGTTATGGTGCAGCGCTTCCCTCTAGCTGAAGGTTCAAAAGCTCAGCTGTTGATGTCAGCCATCACTTTGTCTGGTTCTCCTACTGCTGAGTGGTATACTAAAGTGGATAATGTATCACATCTAACCAAGCCGCTGCCTCAACCCCCTCAGCCTCACCTTCAACTGACCCTAGTTTAAAACATGCAGTCATGGGGCCATCCAAGCCAATCACTTCTATGGCAAAAGTCAAATCCATTGCATTTTTAACACCTCCCCCAGAAGTTAGTACAGCTACGATGCTTCCTTCCAAAGTCAAAAGGGTAGATGAGCGTGACAAAGCCCTACCCTATGAGGAGTATAAGCCGGTTTCTCTGCCCCCCTCTTAGTAACTCGTTGAGGTGCATTGGCAATCCCTCTAATGAAGAGTCTGAAAGGGGTAGTGAAGATCCAGGCTATTATACTTTGGGAGCTTCGATGGAAGTGCAACTTCCAGATAGGTTGAGGCCTGAAAGAATTGATTTAACCATGATACCACGATGAACATATCTTCAATAGTTGTTGAGGATTTCAGAGGTGATGATACCGCTAGTGTAATTGAACAGCTTATTGAAACACTGATCCAATCCACCCAGCAGGCTCATACCCTCCAATCTATTCAAGATAAATACCATGCGATGGCTCAACGCCTTGCTATACTATCCGTTTGAAGGAGTTCTCGCCCTCCCCTACTTTTGGTAGCACAATAGCCAAGGTAGAGGCTGCCATCAACAAGGTGAGAGTCCTAGACATCCTTTATACAGGTGCTCCAGTGAACTTGGTCTCACCAAAACTCATTAAGAAAATTATGTTGTCGTTTGACCTGGACTATTCAAGAGTTTGGAACTGAAGGACCTAACAATATGCGAGCTATTGGAGCATACTCTTCTCTACCCATACAAATTGGGAAACTCCTACTGGCTGCCCCCGCTGTGGCCTTAAACATTAATGCATATGATCTGATCATTGGCACTAACTTCATTATTAAGTATTATGGAAGCATTATTATGAAACATGGATTTCTCTCTCTTCTAAATTACGTAACTCCCTAGTCTTTACAACTGATGAGCCTAAGAAAGAATATAAATGCTTGGTTGATTACCCTTCATCCGCCATCACTCTTATTTATACCACGTCAGGAAGAAACACAAAAAAGCTGCCTGACTCCGTGGATGCTTCAGAGGGCTTTCCATTGTATTTCTCAGAAGAGGTAGTAGTCAAAAAGGGTGAATGAAAGGTGATAAACACCTAAATTACTATAAAAATCCCCAACAACTGCCTTCTGCACTTAACAATTATTTATGGAATAAGTCCTTTAGACCCTTAGGTGTTTCCAGGTATCCTAATCCTGCTTATCAGTGAACTATTAATATTCCGCTGAGGAATCTCACTAAAAAGGACATGGTAGTAAAGAAACATCAGGAGATTGTTAAACAATTTGATTATAATTGAGGACATCCACCATGTTCATTAAATTTTGGGTGCTTGGGATATGGGACTACCCACTGACCAAATGATATGCGCTTTTCCCAAAATTCAGATTTCTGATGATCTAACTCCCACTGGGCTTAATAAAGTTCATTCTTTACTGGAGTCATATAGTAACATTTTCTCCAATTCTGATACTGACTATGGGTATATGAAGGGCTGGTGCCACACTATTGATGTTGGTGATACAAAGCCTATTTGATCCAAGCCTTATTGGAAATAAAAATTCGAGGAGCTCCAGATGAGGAAGGAGCTTAAATAGTTACTGGACGCGGGGCTACTGGTGCCTTCTCAAAGTCCTTGGTCAATTCCACTATTGCTCATAATTAGAAGAATGGTGGGCATTGGGTAGTATGGACTACTGCAAGCTAAATAACCTCACCAAAAAGGACAGCTACCCCATCCCATGATTAGATGACGCTCTGGTAAAACTCTCTAGGTCCAATTTCTTTTCCGCCCTGAACTTGGCTAGCAGATACTGTCAGATGGACCTTTCTCCGCAAGACCAGGAAAAGTGTGCACTTATCTTTAGTGAGGGTCTCTTCCAACCTACCTGACTACCACAAAGGTTGTGCAATGCGCCCCAACTTTTCAGCGAGCCATGGACCACATCTTGCAAGATCTGAAACTAGTTGCATAATTGTTATCTGTACAATATCACCATCTTCTCCCAAACATTCAATGAGCACTTTTCTCACTTAAAGGAAGTTTTCCAACGCTTGAGGGCCTCTCACATTAATATGAAGCTCATCAAATGTACATTCTTCCAAAAGAAGTTGGATTTCCTAATCCACTCTTTCTCTTCAGATGGGATACAGCCCCTCCATAATAAGGTTGAGGCGATATCAAAGATTTCTGCTCCCAAAACCCTCCGCAATATTCATGTGTTTCTGAGCATGATGGGGTACTACCATCAATTCATCTCCAAATTCGCTCATCTCAGTGAGTCCCTTGTACGGCTTTTAACTAAAAGCACTCCTTTCCATTGGAGAGTGGAACAACAGGCTGCTTTTGAAACGCTAAGAAAGCTTCTGCAGCGACAACCAATCCTACGCCAACCTGACTATAGTAAACCCTTCATACTGTTTGCTGATTCCTCGATTATGCAGTTGGAGCTATCTTGGCTCAACTGGATGAGCACAGGGTTGATTATCCCGTTTCATATTTCAGCATGATGCTCTCTAAAGCTGAACTCAGCTATAGGTCACTGAAAAGGAATGCCTGGCCATCTTGATCGCTGTTAAATATTACCGCTCTTTCTTATATAATACCTCATATAAAGTGGTTACTGACCATGCCTCTTTAAAGTGGTTACAAAGTATGAAGAATCCCACTAGGCGGTTTTCATGATGAGCTTTGAAACTCCAGAACTATGATATGAACATTATTAACTGGGCTGGGATGAGCCAAATAAAGGTTAATGGGTTGACTTGGCTGCCTATCCTCCACTTAGATAATAGTGAAGCAGAGCGGCTACATGATCTCCTAATGACCCCTGAGGCTTTGGAGGATGAGGATGAACCAGTCCAGAAGATGCTAGCTCGACATTCCCATTAACTAAGGTGGATAATGGAATCCTATACAAGAAAGTAGGGGTGAATTGATTACCCTGCTCCAATGCTCAGAGCGAGTACCTGTCATTATGGAGTCTCATGCCCTCCTAGGGCATAGTGGAGTGCAGAAAACCTATGAGTGGGTAAAAGAACGCTACTATTGGGAAGGAATCAGGGAGACCATCATTAAAGTCTTGGATGCCTGCCTGACATGTAAAAAGCAATCCAGCTTTAAAACCAAGTATCAATATCAACATATCACCCCTCAACAGCCTTTCCACACAATAATTAACAATACAGTTAGCCCTCTACCCTAACTATGGGTGGAATTCGATATAACTTAGTAGGGATTGATCATTTTACCAAATGGATTGAGGCTGTGGCTATCTCAACTCAAATTAAAAAAGCCATGGCCTCTTTCCTCCACCATTATATCTTCACTCGACATGGTTGCCCCTAACTTCTGCTCTGTGATAATGGTAAAAACTCCAACTCCCAAGTGGTGAAGATCCTTGAAACTTCCATGAACATGTAACAGCTCTTTTCTGCTCCTAAATACTTTAACCGATGTACCATGGAAAGATACAATGGGACCCTGGTCACTATATTATAGATAATGGCCACTTCAGACTCCCTTTAAAGGGATCAGTGCATATCAAGTTCCCTCATACCCCTACCGTATCAATTACCACCAGATCCTTAAAATGTCTCCTTTATGTGTGTTGTATAGATGTGAATCTGAGGTGCCAGCATTTTTAGCCAAATACATTTAACTGATAGTACTTACCATGAGCAAGCCATGAAGAAGTTGGACCAGCACATCATTCAGTTACAATCAGAGGTTATGACTAATTTGGCCAAAAATTGTCACAAAAGAGGGTCAAGCCACTAATGAGCTCCTGCACGCTCTTCATTCCTTACAAGTATCTGACTTGATGCTTTACTGCCACAATTGTATCACCCATAGAAGGGAGAAACTCAGTTTTATTTGGGAAGGACCTTTTGTAGTCACTTATAAGCGAGGGGAGGAGTACTCCATCAAATCCCTTGCTACAGGAGTTACTATCAACCAAGTTTATGGCCAATTTCTTCAGCCTTATTCTCCCCCAAAACTCTTAAAGGGGGTGATGTCAGACAATTACAAGTCCAATCTTTTATTATAAGTGTGGGAATTTTATATGACCATATTATCCAGCTTAAGATTAATTAAGCTTCAAAATATTTAAATTAATGGTTCACATATTTTAATTTAGCTTATTGATTAAGCTTTGAATGACAATTTAATTATGTCATCTAGGTGGCAATAATAACCAACCAAACGGTTAATTGTAATTCTCATAGGATCATATCCAATGATAATTATGGCTATAATTTTTCAGGGATTGTTGCTGACAATCTGAAGATGAGTAAATTGGCTTGAAATGGGCAATTACTCATGGGAAATCGTCGGGTTTAGTAGCTGACAGGTGGGCTGATACAAATGGCAATTTAAATATGCTATTCCTCGTGAACATCAGCTGGAATATTTCCCAAAAATTGAACCAATATCTCTTTTATGTCAGCTAGGCATGCCAAGACCATCGTAATTACCATGATTTACCCCTAACATATATCTCCTATACTTCCGCCTATAAATATTCCATCATTTTATTATTAATAAACACCTTAGACCAATAGTTTATATTTATTACATCTTGTATTTTATCTGCTTCTTGTGAAGAGAGTCCTTGTCTAAGTGTTAACGCCAGAGTGAGGCTGAAGTCACTTATTTAATTAAATTTGCCAGATTGAGGCCAAAGTCACTTATATTATTATCTGGCAGAGTAGGGCTGAATCTACCTATTTATTTAAACTCAACTAAGCTAATTGTCTTCATACAATTAGCAAGTTCATATTTAATTCCAGAGTCAGTAGTTAAGTGAACCTGTGCACCAGTGAAAACCTCATGGTTTTTACAAAGATTGATTTGGGTTTTGACTTAAATGAAATCAGCCAAAAGACCATAGCCAATTCTTGGTGGAACCCTCTGAATCAGGACAATGCTTTTAATGACAATAAAACTTAACCAAAAAGCTCAAGTTTGGGTAGTGTGGATAATTTGCATCATCAGCGGAACCAAGGGAGCCGTTTGGAGGTTTTCCCTTTTGTATAACAACTCCTAGTCCAGCTACACCATGAAGACTGGCCACTTTTATAGGGTCAGAAGGAGTCTAACAGGACAAAAATATTTTCCCAACTTCTGATTGGACTAAGTATATAAAGTCCCTTTCTAAAGGTACTTTTTATTGATTAAAAGTTCTCCATCTGCCCTTGCTGTTAGATTTTTAACCAGGTGATATTCCTCACATATTAATGAAAGTATTATAATAATTAATTGATGATGATTGCTGATTAGTTTGCTAATTTCATTTCTTTATAAATGTTAATACCCAATTTGTGCTCCCCATTCGGTTGGGTTGAGCTGTATTGATCTGCAGGATCAAGAAAGTATCAGGCATTATCCCAATAGGAAATTTGTGGGTCTCAACACTTGCGACTGAGGCTGAGGATGCTGAGATAGTTGATATTATCAATTAAGATGACAGACTGCTTAAATTTGATTTCAAAAAATATTAAGAAATGATTATGATAGAGATTTCAGTCAATTTTGACACCGGTGACTTATGCTGAGGATGCTGAACTAATTAATATTAATTGTTTAAGCTTGGCAGAATTTTATCCTAGTGCCAACTACATATGAAAATGGTTGTGGGATTTCCAACAGAAAGTCTAATCTTGGTGTACCATTGACTTATGCCAAGGATGCTGCACCATTCAATATTAACTAAATAAAATCAAATTGAATTTTGACTTTGTGAGTGCATCAGGTGAAATCCCAACATTATTTTGGTTTAATTTGACATTGGCAACTTATGCTGAGGATGTCAATATTTAATTAATTCAGATTATGACGAATCAATGATCAGCTAATAATGGACATCTAAGGATGATGAGTATTGCCCATGAGAGTGCTGACAAATACTAAGCAAGGAGAATCACCTTTGAGTGCTGATGATGCTGAAAATAAATGTCAATAATTTGGACAGGCAAGAAATACCTATAAAAAGTTTGATCTCCCTCTTGATAAAATTATCTTCTAAGATCCAAACATAATATTTGTTTGCCCATCTTTATTAAGTTTTAGTTAACAATAGTTAGCATAACTTATAGATGTGGGACTCAAGAGTACCAGTTGTTAGGTGCTGGGTTAAAACAACTGGAGTGGTTGGTGCAACCAACTCCTAACCTTGAACTAGATGGAAACCCCATGGTAACTTAGGCAACTATCTGCAACAATGAATTACTGGAAGGATTTATGGGGAGTAGCCCTGAGGGAGTCAATATAGAGGCCAATGAGCCACAATTATTGTGCATGTCCCAGGAGAGGACCTCTGAGCTATAACAAGTGGTCATGCTTCAGAAGGAGAAGTTGTAGGTCTGATGGGTTGGTGGGTTGCCTTGCAAATTTGTAGGGAAAGGTTGCCAATGATTATGAAAAAGCATGGGCCAGCAGTCTTCATACTGTTTGGCCTGGCACACTAATGGAGTCACCTAGTATTTAGAATGAAAAAATTCTCAACACTTGCATTGAAGCAAGGCGACTCTCAACTGATCCAATATGTTAAATCCCAATAAACCCAAATTATGACATTACTAAGCCATCTGAACTTTGAGCTTCAATGATTAAATATTACCTCAAGTTATTAATTTGGATCATTTTCTTATCCCCTGCAGGAACTAATAAAAACTATAAAATCCTCAACTTTCTATATTTTTAAGTTTCAAATTTTTATTATCTTCAGTGGTTACAACTCCCAATTTGTTGGAGTTTAGGCCTAAATAGCACCAGTGAGTCTATAAAATCCTAAACCCAACAGAGCTGAAGTGAGCAACACAGCTTAAAAGTTAACCTTTGGTGCTCACTACAAGATTAATTGAGTTTTTAAGCCAGATTTAATAGGAGAACATAACAATATTTTGTGATCAAAAGAAACCCCAGAAATTCTGAAAAGAATTAGCCACTTTTAACAGGAACATGTAAAACTCAGTGAAACATGCTGATCTTGCTGCTTTAGAAGATTGATTAATGAGAGATGAGGAGGAAATTGAGCTAGTTGAGAAGGTCAACAATGATTCTATGGGAAGTTTACCTCATTGAAAATGGAAAAAAACTAAATAAATTAAAAAGCTACCTCTAAAAAACTGAATGTGAAACAGAGTAAATAATGCTTTTGAAAGATTTAGGAAGTCATGGCGCATATACTAAAATGCATAAAATAACTTGAAAATCACAATTGTGATTGCGCTCAAATGGAGAATTATGAAGCCAATGATAATACTTATGAAACTCCAGTTGGGAAGATACAACTACATAGAAATATTCCTGGATAATTCACTGCAATTTTGGAGATGACCCCTGAAGTTACGCATATCATCAATCAGGCTTCCATTTAGGAATCTCTTGTCAGTGAAATGACATAAAATTTTCAGAATACGCGAAAATTACCCACAATTCACTATGATAACACCAGCTTATATCCGCTTTTTGATATGACAATATGGATATGGGGAACAGCATAGAGTTGTACCAATAGTGAATTGCTTAGACATAAATTGTCAGAATCTGGTGTTGCCCCATCTGAACAGGGACAATTGGTTGTACAGCAACGCTAAGGAGGCTATTGTGACTGAGTTTTGTGGTTTAACTCAGATGGCCAACTGAGAACAGGAGTTTATGGGAATCTAGTTTTAAAAGGATCAAGCTTTGGTTTCTTTCACTAACAAATTTTATCAGGAATTGAGAATCCTGGACAGTGCAAAAGTACTTTCAGTTTTGTGCATGCATAGCAATGCAAGTCGTGCTTCAGCCATACATAGATTTGCATCACATATTGGCGTTGGCACATTTAAACTGGGATATCTACATTGCAGATGGTGATCATCTCAAGATGCTAGGAGTAAAATTCAAAGCACCTCATCAAACTTTGAAAGCTATTAGAACCAAAGCTCAGATTATAGTGAAATTTGCTGAGACCAATAAGGAACCTAAAAATTGGTCATATTGGTGAATAAATTTGAAGGACAGAAACAAGTGGATAGAACTCCAATACATTGTTACCAATCTGGGAAACTTGTACATGTAGTTGTTCAATGTCAGGATAAGTAGCCTATGGTTTAGGTAAAGTTGGTTTAGGCTAAAGAAAAGGAAATCAGCCAAGACTTAATAAAAGGACCAGCAGTCTAGTTAGAGTACAATCTAGAACTGAGATCAATCCTGTTGTTCCTAAAAAAATGCTCAATGACAATAATTTTTTGATTTATTTGTTGAACAATATGCACCTGATCCACTCTACTAGGTGATTGATTTCGATGTAAACGTGATCACCTGAGCAAAAGTGAAGGGGATAGACCCCAAAATCTTGAAAGAGGTTGCTCGGCCATATGATCACCAGCTGGCAGAAAAGACCAAATTCACCAAAAGCGTTTAAGAGTTATTTAAATTGTTACTAGACAAGTGAACGTTTCTTTACTTGATAGTGCAATAAAAGAATATTTTCTGACCTATTCATACAATTAATTCATAATCTCAATTCAGCAAATAATACCAAGATTCACCCAGCAAAATTTAATTGCATTACTCTGAGTGTACAAATGACAACATTAGATTCAATTGAGCAAGAGTACAGGTATTAATTGACAGTGTAGTTTCTTTTAATATTGTTTCAACCAAATTGATCGAAAGAATAAGAAAAAGCCAGATTTAGAGCACCAAAAGTTTATTGAACTACTGGACTAGATAACGCAACATCTTGTGGAGCATAAATTGCATTGCCACTTCTGTTTGATCTCTAATAGTATCAGCTCCCACCAAAGTGTTAGTAAATCAAAATTATGACATTATCATTAGGACAGAATTCCTGAGAAAGTATGGTGTGTGGTGTGATTTTGAGTAAAATACCCTGACGATTTTGTGGCAAACGTTGCCATTGGTATATCAGCAGAAAGGAGAAGCTCTGTTGACAAAAAAGAATAATTTTGTAATTTTTTTTCTACGATGGTATATTTCCCATTAGTATAAGTTGGCCAAATGAAAAATCAGGAAATGACAAGAGAGATTATTAAAAATATGGGATACCATTGCAGATGAAAACATTGAATACTATTCCACTGGATATGCAAAAATAGTTAACACAGGGTTAACTCCAGAAATCCTGGAGCATTTATATGGAGAAGTTGTTGGCCTACGGAATAAATTGCAACTAGAGCCTTTGTCTACACAAGGGATTACAATGCTAGGTCTTAGTAAATAAGAGTGCTACTGGACAACCAAGGTGAAACCCCAATGAAAAGATAGTAAACTCAAGTCATTGCATTTGTGCATAAAATCCTGATGGTGAAACTCAGTGAATTCCATGATTTTAGAGGTTAATCAAAATGGGGTTACAAGTGGATGTTTCAGAAAGCATTAATGTAATGGTTGATCATGAGAAACTGGATGAAATGTTGGACTGACAGCAAGAAACGCTACAAATATATGAAAGTTATTGGGCAATATTTTACCAGGATGACCATGACATCATATGCACTAAAAATGTTATCCTTAAGATAGACGATCCTTTGAAATATCTGCAGATACAACTGAGACCAATTTGCCCACTTGATATCACTTTTGAGAGAAGATAAAATAAAATCAGAACTAACAACTTTAAAAACGGACATTCAGCAAAACCCCAATGTTCTTGGCTTCACTGCCAACTGCTAAAAAATGGGACAGCGGTAAAAACCTTTAGCATCTTCCACCTAGTGGGAGAACGCATTTAAACTAGATTGACTAACCCACTAATGCCTCAGGTCGATATGTTCCCCTAAGGATCTCGCCCTCAACCTTGCACACACCCAAGCGGTGCCTCACAAGCCCCATTGTGCTTCCCCAAAGTAAGATGCAATTTGGCCTCTGGGTTGAATATGGCAACTTGTTTCCATAAAACAACAAACAAATTACAGTTTTAGCCCAGGAGCTTATGCAGCCAGCAGGTTTTATTGACTTCTGCTCCTAACAGGGGTACTTTGACCTCAGCTTCACCTGTGAAGCTGATGCTGTAATTGAAGCCAAAATTCCCCTGGTGTTCCAGGGAACCCTCATACCAACCATTCACACCTGGTTGCCTGATGACACCACTCTTGTGGTTCAATTTGCAAGAGTTCTCACCCACCTGCCCCTGATACTCTATATAGAACTAATAGTTGGATTGTAAGCTTATAGTGCTGATCCCATTATACAATTTGTGGTTTTCCAATGGATCTAACTTACTTGCGGGCCCTCACGCCTTTGCAACTATATGCCCAATCTCAACCAAAATCGCCGTTTCACTTCCCCCTCACATCATTGTCCCTTCTGTCCTCAACCACTCTTTCTCGGCCAGAGCAGATAAATGGACGCACCATCTGCCCCATTAGTTTTGACCTAGACCATACAAAGTGGTGCTGCCCCTCCATAGACCAAGCCGCAGCCCAAACGCCCAACTCCTCCCATGATGCTCCCATTGCCCATCCCAAAACTTTTTTTTGAATATGAGAAAATTTCCTCCCCATCCCTTGGCAGCAGCTGCAACTACCACTGATTCAGCCAAAAAGGAAACTACATATCAAACCCCCACTCCCAATCCAACTAATCAGGAGCCACAATGGACCCCAGTAAATTCAAAAAACTCACTTCCACCCAATCTAGCCCACCCATATGCCAATCAACCTATTGTTTTCAACCAAAATCCCTGGGATTATTTGGAATAAATTGATGCTTTTGGTAATCCCATCCCCAACTTGGTCAAGGCCCAGGCTTAAAAATGTACCTAAATGCAGAATATATAGCTCAATTTCTAACTCAGCACTATGCTCTATGCTCCAATGCTGATGAATTCTGAAGTGACCACCAATTCACCAAATAGGCTGTTGCCTCCCCTTGATTGTTGCCCCCTTCTTAGGCCATAGCAAAATCAGTCACAGTCTTGGCCAGAGGGGATACCCGCCCCTATTTTTCCATCTATGCAATAATTACATAATAAATAATTCCTTCAATTCCACCAAGTTGCCAACAAAACAATACAAGAAGTTGTGATGGTTGCAAAATTTGGCCCCAAGACCCACATTACCAGCAACAACATCGCCACCTTCCTCAACCACCTAAAGTTCACCTCAAGGTTGAGAAAGCCTTATCCTAATATATAACCACCCTCCTCATAACAAAATTCGAGCTGCTGCCCCACTCTGCTACCTCAACCCCTATTTTAAGGATGAACCCACGCCTATTCTCTCAGCGCTTTGCCATACACTATCCAACACAGTTGAGTAAGATGAGAAAATCCAATACCCACTCACCCTTTTTCATGGACACAGTGGTTTACCACCTCCAACCTGGTAAGGTCAATTTTTTGTTTTTTATTTGGTTTGAATGATACTTTTATCTTTTTATGTTTGTTAACTTTTTAGTTTAGTATAAACTTATCTCTCCTGAGCTCAGTATTGTTCGTCGTCTGGTCAGCTTGCCTTAGTTAATATATAAATGATACCTTTTTACCAATCTTAAGCTGCTGAAGAAGTAGCCTGCATAGAAAAAAGCAAGCTAGATGAGCATGGGCTCCTCATTCTATTGTCAAGTCCATGGACAAGTCCAATCCTTATTGCAAAAAAGGATAGATTAAATTACGTGTTGATTGATTACAACCAATCAAAGAAACAATAAAGAGGATGTAATCCAAAGCTGAGGTTTAATGACGCGCTTGATCGCTTGGAAGATGTCAAGTATTTTTCATCTATAGACTTGAATTTGGGATATTGAAAGCCTGTTTTGCCAAACAAAGATCATGAGAATTTTTTGATAATCACATCATAAGGATTATACCAGCTTTCCAGAATTTCAGGGATTATGAAACGTGTTGCAACAATCAAGAGAGCAATGGATTCCTTATTAAGTGATTTAAATTTATCTTGCGTTTTGGTTACTTGGATGATATCAATGTATTTAGTAGGATAAATAATGACTACCCGGATCCCTTGATGAAGTGTTCAAATGCCTAGTGATGACAAATCTGAAAATCAAGCTGAGAAATCGCCCTTTCTTTAAAAAGAACTTGAAGATTTGGGTTTTTAATAAACTCTGGCGGAATACAGCTGCAAATTCTGAAAACAAAAGCTATTGATGTTTATCAATTATAAATAGGGTTTGGGACATACAAGTTTTCTTGGGATGGTCAGCTAGTATCATTAATTCATCAAGGAGGGCTGGAATTGCTAAACCATTATCCCCCTATCTAAGGATCTTAAAAAAAGCTTTGCGTGGAATGATGAGGCCCAAGGATCATTTTATTTGTAAAGAAAATATCTGGTGAGTAACCATGTGTTGAATAACCCATTTTTAGTCAAAAATTTATTATCAAAACATATGACTTATTAAGGCAATTGGAGAAATTTTAGTCAATTAGATGATGATAGGGAAGGGCATCTGGTGGCATATGTGGGAAGAACACTGATGCAGGCGGAAAGGAACTACACTGTTACTGTGTGCAAGTGCCTTGCAGTAGCTTATTACTACAATGAATTTTGAGTTTATATTAATGGGACTTACTATTAAGTTATTACTGGCCACTCATCCCTACGCTGGTTACATAATCTTAAGAAACAAGAGGGGTTACTGGCACGATATTCGTTAAAAATACAAGCCTATGAATTCAAAATTATACACCAGGCAAGAGCGGCACCTCATAATGGTGAAAGATTATTAAGATTGCCTGCTATTAAAGTTGTGTATCATCAAGCTAGAATTATTCCTGAGGATGATTAAAAGGATCATGGGGATAAAACTTAGAGAGATTTGAGGTGCACTTAAAAAAGTGATGGAAAACACCAAAATTAAGAATGAACAGCTTAGCAATTGATCTACAAAATTGGTACTTATTCCCTAAACTATCAGAACAAGCGGAAATCATTTAAGCCGCACACAAAGTTGTTGACCATGGTGGCCTAAGAAAAACCATGGACCATATACACCATTTTATTACTAATAATCAATTAACTATGATATCGCTAATTATTTGGCCAGCTTCGTGGAATTTCAACTTTACAAACCACAAAAATTGTGATGGGATACCAGCAAGTGAGCCCTAGTATGCTTGGCACATGGTGTACATAGACGTGATGGAACCCTTGATTGTTAGTCAGGAGATACAAAATACTTCACAGCTACAATACTCCATCTGAATAGATGGGTTGAGATGAAAACCTTGAGCAGAATAAGTGTTATAAGCATGACGATATTCATACTGGACCAAGTAGTGTACCAGCATGGATGCTCGCAAGTCTTTATAGTATCAATGGAACCAACTTTTTATCATATGTGTTCCCAAGGCTAAATGAACCAATAGTAAAATGAAGATTAGTATCTATTCCCTACCACAAAGAAACAAATATAATGGTATAAAGAGTCGGTGCAACTCCTACCAAAACAATGCAAGATTGGTAGAAGTGAAACTTTCTGGATGGGGAACCTCATCTAAGTTCAGTTATTTTTGCAAATAATTTTAGTTATAACATGGTGACAGAAAAAATGCTTTTATTCTTTTATATGGACAAAAGGCCGCCTACTGCCAATTTTTTACTAAGTGATCAAGCCAGATTTGAGGATAAGTGCAATACATTATCTAACCCAAGTGGAAATTATTGTGATTGCTTTGAAATCTCAGGCATTTAATATGACGCTGAAAAAAAGGATTAGAGAAAAAAATAATGATAAGAATTGGCCAGAGCTGAAAGTGTACCATGTGGAAAATAGGATAGCATTTGAAGTTTTAAATTACACTTTAAAAAGTCAGGTATTCTCCCATAGTTATTTTGGCAAAATCTCCAAATTTAACATATTATATTTTGTAATAACAAATATTTACTTGAAAATAGACTTAATTTTTATTATTGAAAAGACTTAATATTTTATAAGTTTTATAAGGATCGCCTTTAATTTGATCTTTTCAATCTCTGAGAGATTGAGTTTTTTAATTACATGATTGGGATAAGCATGATTGTGTTTAGAAATGATGTGACCAAATTCACTAAGTTTCTCCTACACAATGATTGATGGAGGAATATTTAGGGTAATGGATTCAGCGAAAGAAAAATTTGGCAAAATACTTACACTTCCTTTCCCCAATATTTGATCATGAAAGAGGATGATTTCTCAAAAAACTAGAAAGAACACAATTTACAGCTATACACATATCATCATTAACAATCAAGTACTCAAGTCCTCTCCAATTATGACTTAATGGAGACCAGACCAGTTAGATTCTAACTACTTCATTCACCCATCAGGATAAGAGTGAAAGTACATAACATAATCCTCAATCTGGTACTCAGGTAAATTGGGCTTATGATGGTTAAACCTAAGAGTCTTCTTTTTGGTTGTAATTTTAAAAAATCTCATTGCTTTTTTAATGTGAATGATTTCTTCAGTCAGCTTTTTATAATTAAATTAGAGTTCTTTAGAAAACTTTCATTAAGTATCACCTGGACACTCAAGGGAACTGAAGGATCTCGCCCGTATATACACTTAAAATGCAACATCTCAATAATTTGATGGTAACTGATTTGGTAAGCTAACAAAGCACTTGGTAATAAAAAGTTTTACAGAGATGGGTAATATGATGCCATTCTAAAAAAGGAGGATAAAGTTCCGTTGACTTGCTCAATAGCACCATTAGTTAATGGATGATAGGGAATGACTAGCTGTTGAGCAGTATTAAACAACTATGACAATTCTTGTAAGAGTTAAAAAAATTTGTCCCATTGTCTGACATAAGGATCTTAAAACACCCATGTTGAGTGATGATTTGACAGTAAAGTAACAAAGCAGATGTTTTAGCAGAGGGAGTAGCAATTGAAATGGCTTTGACCTATTTAGTAAAATGGTCAACAACCATAATAATGTATTGGTGCACATGCAACCCCTGAGACAAAGGTCCTAGAACATCAAAACTTACCACTTTGAAAGCATTAGATGGTGGCATCACTTGATGTTGATATCCAGGGCTAAAAGAACTATGTCTTTTACAGAATAGGCATGCATCCAGATTTTACTTGATATAAGCGGTCATGTTATTTTAATATATCTGGATTTTAACATTCTTGAGTCTTATTCAGGTTACTGTGACCTACAGACTATGCCCTTACATAATAGCATTAAACTGCAAATTTGGGTGTAAATATGGTAACCATTTGGATTTGACCTTCTTATACAAAGACCCCTCTTGCATCATGTTATTCTTAGTAATGGTCTTAAGGTAAGCTCATTATTCTATTGACACTTTATCGCACAGTTCAGGTCGTCCAATTAGATCATATAATCGCTCCTCCTTCTTGGGATCCAAAGTTAATACAGGCAGCCAAGATAAGCTATTGGTAAGTTGATGTTTGGTACATGAATTTTGAATGATCAAAAATTATAAAATTTGCAATTGTAGGGCCCAACGAGCCAATATCCCATCCAGATCCTTCATATTTTGCAACCATATTAGAGAAGAATGGTCAGTAACAACAGAAAGATTGTTGTCATATAAGAAGGATCAGAAGTGTTTGAATGACATAAATACAGCTAGGCACTCCCATTTGGGTATGCTGTAATTTAACTTAGCTTTGGATAAGGTTTTGCTTTAGTAGGCCAAAGGATGTTCAATTTAATCCTCATCATACTGAGATAAGATATCCTAATAGCACATTACTCACGTCAGTATGCAGAATAAAAAGCGTATCAAAGCTGAGGATAGTTTAAAACAAGCGCTTTGATTAGAGCAGTTCTGAGAGAATTGAAGGATTACTTCTGAGCAGAGCTCCACAAAAATGGTACAACTTATTGTAATAAATGAAATAGTGGTTCAGCCAGATTGGAAAATCTATGTAAAACTGTTGGTAATATCTTATCATACCTAGGAAGACCTGTATATCACGCAAAGAGACCAGAGAAGACATTTGTCCAATGGACTCAAATTTTGTCCAGCAGAGGTTGAATCCTTTTATCTGAAACCTTGTGCACTAAGAACCAATTTTCATTCCAGAAGAAGGAACATTTGGGAGGTTTGAGCTTTAATAAAGAATTCCAAATTCATCTAAAGTCTTTCATTAAGTGGTCCAAATGTACATTAAATGTCTTCTAAAACATGGTGATGTTATCTAAGTATATTAGGATGAGGTCAGTTTTAAGTCAAGAAGCATTTCTTCCAGGCCCTCTGAAAAGTAGCCAGAGCCTTGTTCAACCCTTTGAGGCATACAGGTTGGTTCATAAAGGCCCTCGCTAGAAATTAAAGAACATTTGGACCAGTCTTCCAGGGCTAATTCAATCATCCAGTAACCACTGGCTAAATCTATTGCAGAAAAGTATGTAGAGCCAGCAAGAAAATAGAGGGAATCATTGATTCTGGTTAAAGGGTAGATATCTTGATGATTACTTGCATTTAACCAATGAAAAACATCCCCCTGGTGAGAGAAATGTTTTTTCTTCACCAATAGCAACGGTGAGGCACAAGGGCTATTGGAAGGTTTCAAAAATCTGTCTTCCATTAATTTATCAATTCCTTGGTGACCTGCGCCTTCTCAACCTTTGACTTACAATAATTGATTAGCACAAATGGGAGTATGATCCTCAGTTCCACAGTATGCGTCACTCCATTCACCTTACAAAATTATAGGTATGCTTCACAAAATATTAGGATATTCTTCTAGTAGTTGTGGTACCATTTTTTCTTGTTCTGTAGAAAGATGTTTTCCAAAAGCAGGACTTACAGTAATGATTAACTGATTGAATTTTGGTATAAAATATTGTAAACTCCCAAAAGTCCTAACATTATAATTTAAGAAAAGAATTTTATTTTACCATAGACTAAAAGAGTCTTATGATCCACCGTTTTTGACTCATTAGTAAGTTTTACCACAAAGATGAGTAGCGCTCTCAAATATGCATACTCCAAAACCCCTGGAAAAGGCAAAATCTTCTTAACATAAGTGTTTTAAAAAGCCCTGGATTTGTGATATATGACCATTGGAATATCAAAATTCAAAAAGTGTCAAAGATAACCTGAATTTTTTAAAGAAAAACAATGTTATTGGAGGTGAAAATATGAATAACTTCCTTGATGTCAGCTTTCTTAAGGGGAAATTTATCCAAGGTCCTTCAACATAATAGTGGTCAGAATAGAGCTATATGACCCTCCACCAGACAAACCCAACTCTTTGTATGTTGAATAAAAGCATGCTCAGATAAAAGTAATATAAACCTGATATCCTAATTGGGATAGGGAAGAATCAGGGTAATTAATGATCCCAATTAAATCCTGTAAAATCTGGATTCCCAAAAAGGAGATCATAACTAAAATTATCCATAATAATTGCAGAACCATAAAAGCTAACTTTTCAATCTTTAAGGGAGTGATGAAAAAGCTCCAATTGATCACATATTCTGGGGTCCCAAAGTTACATACTCTTCAAAATGGGAAATATCAGGCATAAGATTGATCTGCTTGGTCAAAGTTGCTGAGACTACATTCATGGGAGAGCTAGTATTGATGATGCCCTTAGCATTGTAGTGGTTTCTCAAAGATTAATGCGAGTAATCCCACTTCCAAATTATGAAGGTAGCGTCAACAAGGATGACAAGGCATAGGAAGAAGAATGTTCATCTTTATTATAATCTGCATGGATATGGTCACTGGTTTATACCAAAATCATTATTAAGATGATAGATCTTTTTTTAAGTGTCTTTCTTTCTCCTCTCATTGGCTTTCTTATTAAAACAGCGGTCTTCAGTATGGAAGTATTGATGACAATAAAACATTGAATAACCAGATAGTTTTCAGATAACGCATACACCTTAAGAATGACTTGGTTTCAAGAGTCATCGAACTGGGGTTTAAATTAACTGGGGTGATAATCCAACAAGGTATCCTTATCTTCCAAGATACTTTAGAAAGTTCTTCTTCGCATTGATAAGATTGACTTGCAACTGTGTTCAGGAAGTGAAAGCAGACTTGACAATGTAATAGTATCTTCAAGGTTTAACTGACCGCAGGCCATCATTGTCTGCGCCTCCTAAAAAACCAGTGTGTAAAGTCCTTAATGAATTAACTATTATGGATGCATTCTCATAAAAGCCTGTTTTAGGAGGATAAGCTCTGCTCACTCCTAAATTCCTTTAAAAACCTCTTTGACTTGCGACCAAGTAAAGCAAGTCATCAGTGGGGAACTATACTTTTTGGTCCAAACAGGTAAGACAATTTAGAAAATAATTTCTTTTGAAGGTCCTTTGCCTTTCCCAGAGCCTACTCATACAGGTAAAAAAAGGAATTAGACTCTTTTTCTCAGGAGAATACTTATCCTTGAGTATTGGTCTAAAACGTAGTGGACATTAGACGTTAATACATTAACCACAGGATGCTCCAGTTGGACGGGGACATATAAGGTATAGAGTCAGAGGCTTGAGAGGAATATTGCAGTGCAAATAAGCAACCTCAATTGAATTTTGTTAATCTGATAATTTCATTCAGATGGCCCACTTTAGTTTATAATCTTTGAGTTAATTCAAGTAGTTGCTCTTGTTGTGCATGGTATTTAGGCTCCAAGGAATCAATCTTTGTTTGGAGCATATCACCCTTAGATTCACAATCTTGTAGCAAGATATAATTTTCCTTACCCATTTGACCAGGGTTTCAGCTTGTCAGATAAGGGCTTAGGCGACAAGAGGGGTGATAGGTGTTTAATCTGACGTCAAGTTACATGCCTGGGCTAATTTTTAAATTGCACTTGCAATCATTAAATTATGTCATAGAGTGAATGAGATTGGACCCAGATGGATAGTCAGAGATTATGGAGCTAGAGGGTTGCAGGAGTCCTGGAGGCTCAGGAGGGCTGGGGGGCCAATGGCACCAGTGGGTCCTGGAAGTCCAAGAGGCCCTACTGGACCAGGAGGTCCACATGGGCCAGGTGGCCCAACTAATCCAGAAGGTCCAGTTGGCCCTCTAGGTCCCATTGGCCCTTTGTGACCGTTAGGCCCTGGGAGACCCACTGAACTTGGAGGACCTTGAACCCCAGAAAACTCATAGTTATAAGGTTTTCTAACATTGTTGAATTAAATAAGGAATATGTAGAACAGTTGCTCCAATTAGAAAAAGCAGTTTCTATTTTTTTATTTCACCACCTAATTTGGGTGAAGAGACAATTAAGGTTATCTCTATATTAAACTAAAATGTCCTTAAATTGTTCCTTTAACTGAGAGTCTATGAATCAAGATATTTTATGATCAAGTTAAGTAATTTCTGATGTACATCATTAAAAAGATTATTGATACTATAATAGCATCTCGATTATCCTGATTAAACTAAGAGGCAGAATTAGAGATCTTAGAAACATAAATGTTTTAATATTAAAGACCTTTTGATAATTGGAATATCACCTGATGGTGTATACCCACTTTTTGCAATAAGTGATAAAACGCAGGGTGCTTAAAATGGCTCAACTATGGCCTGATACTAACCCTGGGCAACTGAGAGGCTTGGTATAAGTCCTCATGGTAGAGGCCATAGCACTGGCCTGAAACTGAGGAGAAAGGATTATGGGAAAAAGGACCCCATTGATAGTTGCTGGATGGTGTCTCATAATGTTTCAGGCTGGAATTAAAACTTTTAATAAAACTTAACTTTGGATCTTAAAGCTTTAGATTGGCATGGAATTACAATGTAGACAGCGCCCTGGGAATTTTAGTCCTAGCAGATTGAACCCAGCGCAAAATAATAACCTGGTCATGGTCTGGGACTCCTCAGATGAAAAGGAGAATCCATTATAGTGATCGACATTTTTACTGGTACATAATTCAGAGTGACCTCTGTTGTCATGGATTAAAGACATGATTGAGGGAACTAATTGTCAGTATAAAGCTGGTCATCAGGAGGCCAAAAAGGTTAAGTTGGCAGGCCTCCCTGACCTCAAACAAACCCTGGACTAACGCTGGAATCAGGAGAGATTTTCTCATATTGTTACTGGGGATGTGCGTGATGCTTGGCCCTGCGTTACAGTAAGGGCTTTAAAACGCATCAGCTAAATCACTAATAATGACAGTTCAATTTTCTTGCTCAGTAAATGGAGTTTTAAAACAGCTCAATTTTTGATATTGTGTAATCAGCCCAGTTTTGCCTGCAATCAATATTACAAGTTTGGTTGACCTTGAGCTACAGTACCTTGGCCAATGGAAGGGTGTGAGTATTAGGTCGCTTAAGATTAGCGTACTTCCCTCAATCAACAATTAACCCCCTATTGTATAGCATGTTTCTATGAGACCAACATTTCTCGTTGGTTGTCTTCCCTAATAAAATTCCTTGTTGGTTTATGGGTTTTTAAATATGGTTCATTAGGTGAACCTGTGTGCAGACATCCTCAGAAAGGTCTAACAACTTTAACCATTTCATTTTAACAAAACAATCCACCATATCTGGTGCACCGCTGGGCCACCCTGTTTCCCTACAGATTGAATTAACCAAGCACTCCAGCACAGATCAACGCTTGGTTATGAACCTCACTTTGGGCTCCACTTAAATACTTTTATATATTTGCTATTTATTACTATATACCGCGTTGTACACCCTTGCCCTGGGTTAAATTTACTCCAGCACCCTCTGCGGTGATCTGTTTACCAACATACTAATGACTGGTTCCTATGCGTTGTGGCTGTGCATCCTGAACCACCTCTTTGGGAATGGGAGAGTTACAAACTTTCCTTGCAACTGTAGTGATAACCACTTCTTAAGTTTTGAATTACACTTCAAAAATGTCAGGTATTCTCTCAAAGTTACTTAGGTCAAAATCTTCTGAAAAAATATGGATAAAATAATACTAAACTATTGCATGAAAATAAAATTAATTTTTATTATCAAAAAACTTATTTTTTTAGGTTTTGCAGAGGCTTGCCTTAAATAAGACCTTTTATAAACATGAGAGATCAAATCTTTGAAATTACATATTTGAGATAAGCATGATTGTGTTTAGAAGACTTATTTAGATTAGATTCACAAAAAGCTCCTTTGCAGCAACTGACGGAGGATAATAGGGTTAATAAATTAGGTATATAAGAGTTTGGCAAAATTCTGACAATAGCCTATTGCAATACCCTGATAAGGAAGAAAAGAACAAGTAGGATGCCCTATGGTTGGATTCACTTAAAATAATTTTAAAGTCAGCGACTGATGCCTATATGCTAATGTATATTATAGATGGTCATATAGTAAATTGCGTTCATATTAAATCCTTGAAGTATTAGACTTATGAAAAAATATAAGAATATATATAAATAATAAAAGATTAAAAAAAGAAAAAACTATAAAAGATAAAAGTCTTATTGAGAAATATATAGTTTTATTGAACGAGATTATCCTTAAAGAAAATAAAAAATGAAAAAATATATAAAGTACTAATTTTTATTGTTTTTTGTTGCCATGATCAAAAAGATCAGGCGGTTATACCACCTTCCTTTGTTCAGCAGGGAGAAGAAGGATGGACTATGATGAGCGTAGTAATGAAGTTTGGCAGAATCTAAGAAGACAGCAATTGTTGTCAGTAGAGTCAGCTTAGGTTGAATCTGGATCCACCATTTGTAGTCCTGAAGCGCTGGATAGAACAAGGACTCAGTAAAGACGGCTAAGAGATTTTTTTAATGATATACCATTGTTGGAAATTACTCTGGGGCTAAACAGGTTGTCCAGTTCATATTGTTGGCAAGGATGACCAAAATAGTTCTGGAGTAGCCTGAGGCCGCAGGAACTTCACTTGAGAGATGTGGCAGCTAGTGAGAATGAGGAATATGAGCTGCTTTGTTAAAGGTTGGAATGAGAAGCGTTGAGTGCAGAAAGAGCCACGCTCAGATGAAGTTTTTTGAAGTACAATGGCCACGGCCTGAGGTGGAATTCCTTCCCTTAATTCTTATCCTTCTCTGGGTAATATAGTCAAGTGGGGGATATTTTGGGATCTTGATATGCTCATATTACACAGCTAATTAGAATGTAATATAGTTGCTTGCCTACTAGGGGATAATATCCTCAAGTTGATGTAGAAGTTATCCTTTTTAATTATAACTATTGTTTAGGGAATCCGCTAGATGAACATTAGCTAATCTGATGTGATTTTATCCCACCAAATTACTTTATTTTTGTCAGGGATAATCAATAACAACTCAATTACTCTATGGTTCTGTTGTCAATTATATAAGTGGTAATTTATCCATATATAATATTTATATTTTGTCACTAATCAACTCAAGAAGCGATAGTTAGTTACTGAATCATTGACAAAACTTGGGTAGTAAATCAAAATTTACCCTTTTAGGAAACTGTCTGCTGTTTATAGGTTTAGGTTATATTAACTAAGAAGGCTGCCAGATTGATTAGGGGACTCTGATGAGTTTATATGATAAGTGAGGACACTTTTTGTCAAATAAAAGAGGTCAAAACTCTTGTCAGCAGTAAACTTAAACTAGGAGTATGAGGAAGGTCCTTGTGGGAGCTACCTCAGAGGGCTAATCTACTGGCAACGGCTGCCATTTCCAAGTGAGGCGCCAAAGGAAGAGTTGGTTTTTGGATCCCCTATAAATTTCATGATTTTTGTAAATAAAGCAGATAAAAAGTAGCAAACTCATACATTATACTAATTTATTTCCTATTTTTGAATAGAGTGGAAGAGAAGAGGATTCTCTTATCATTGTCAGTTTCTAAATATTGAGGAAAGAGTTGAAGGATAAGGTTCCTCTGTTCAAGTGCCTTTTGGTTATTCCGCCAGCTCCCTCTTGAAGGAGAGAGTGTTAGCATTAGTCTAGATTTGGATTCAGTAC
Organism: Massospora cicadina; assembly: GCA_022478985.1. NCBI lineage: Eukaryota > Fungi > Entomophthoromycota > Entomophthoromycetes > Entomophthorales > Entomophthoraceae > Massospora > Massospora cicadina. The sequence goes on along the minus strand of JAKSZP010005294.1, from coordinate 154,967 downwards.
TTAACTTGGTCTTAAAATTCTCAACTATGGCGATAGTCTTCATACTGGTGCCAACTTATAAATATATCTAATAACTTAAAACGCACAGACCAGATTTTGTTCAGTAAACCTCAGAGTTGAAGCGAGCAACACAGCTCAAAAGTTTACACCCTTAACAAGGACCTATCATATCCCAATTCTTTTATCTTTAAAGTGAGCATAGCTTTAGTCTAATATGCCTTTTCATATAAAGTAATGACCCTATACTCAGCCCTTGTTGCCATGCACATACTCACAATGGTCATCTTGTTGGGACCATGCAAAACTCACAAATCAAACCTCCAATATGCTCAGGTCTCCCTGAACCTTCTTCCTATGCAAAGATCCATCTTTATTAAGGATTTGGAAGCATGTCTATAGCCCCGTCCTACTGTTCAAAGTTAAAACAGGTTGTGGTGGGTCCTAAACTGCTAATAAAGGACAGATCCTGAACTGACCAACCTTCCAACATAGTAATTGTCCTTAATGCACCAAGCCTATTGAATCACACCTTCCTTTATTATTCAGCTATCCAAATATAATCCTGTTCTAGCCTAAAATCCGTGCACTCCTTCAGGCCTGACCATGGAATGGACACCCAGTATAAGACTTAATGTTTAAGTATCCCCAGCTTTGCTACCACCGCTCTCTCTGGGTCTTTTCCTATGTCATGGATGTTTGGAAAATTCATAACAGCTTTCAAAGTGCAGCCTCTTATTCTCAGGCTTATACTCTGTGCCTATAATCACCCACTTGCAGGCACTTTTTAAGATGGTTCTGGAAGATTTTACTGTGTTGCCACCCCTCCCATATCCTTCCCTCACTACAGCGCTGCTCTGGCAGAAAAAATTTCTCTTTTTATCTTTCCTTGTCTTAAGCTCCTGGGAGCTTGGGCATAATTTAAGAAAATCAATTAAAGTATTTAGGTTAAGATATATAGTTTAAAAAATATAAACTGAAAGTTTCCATTATCAACATAAATTTTGTACAGTTTATAATTATTTTGATTTAACAGATGAAATAGATGTCTGAGCATAATTATGTACTATTACTGAGGTCAAGTCTTGCATAGATATAAGGTTAATTGAATTCAGATAAGTATGTTATAGTGGGCATTGTATAGATCATAGATGGATTCATTAAGTCAATATTCCTTAACATATTACCAGGAAAGGGTGGCTCTTAAGGCACTCGATTTATCTGTACTCACTGATTATAATAGATTGTAATAAGTTTCAACATAAAATTAAGTTTATTTAAAACATTGAAGGACAAGTTGACTGGACACTATTATAAAGGACCATCAAGACCATAAAATTCTTAATTACAAACTCAATTATAGTAAAGTTTTATTTCTAAATTGTTTTCCAGTCAATTGAATGTTGGTGGCTTATTTCTCAAACTCTCAAATTGCTTCTGGTTCTGCATTTTGGGTTAGTGGTAATATTGTATGTCATTTAAATGCTATTGAAAGTGTCCGTGGCAAACTGTTCATCTTCTTCAATGGTGTCAAGTATCTATAAAGGCTTTGTGGTTTGCGCCAATTAAGTGGTACTTAATCCTTCTACAATATGTATAAAGTTTGGAGCCTTGCAGGTAATACACAGTGTTAAGAACTTCAACATATGGCTTTTTGAATTAACTATTTCTCATCATTATGGGTGTCCTCCACTTCTTAGTTTAAGTATCAAAAAAGTCTTTCTTTCTCTTGTTTTAATAGAAAATTCTTGCTATGGATGCATTAAATGAACAAAACGCCAAAAAGTGTCCTAGCTTTTAATACTAGTTGAGCTATACAATCTTGTGCTGATGTGCAAAAAATGACTTGATTTACTTTTTTGAAAACTAAAATTAACTTGAGTTGCATATACAGACTATCCAAAACTTTAAAATGGTGGATGACTACTTCGTTTTCTATTGTGTACATATCTTATACATTATTTAAAGCATCTTTATTTGCCTTTTAGTGATCTTGCAGTCTTAAGTTTAAATTTATATATTGTACAATTAGGATGTTTATTTAATGAGATGAGTAACGCCATCATTGCTGTGGGTATATCCATAGCTTCAGTTTCTAAATTTGTTATGCATGAGGCAGTAACAAGATGCATAGTATGCAATAGGCTTGTATCCCCCATTACTATCAAAAAGAAGCTAGATTCTATAATATGGATACTTTAGTCGCTTCCAAATTTAACAATAGTATTCTTAATGTTCATCCTGTTAGTACTGTTGTAAATTTGCACTGAGTATTTCTTGAGCCTTGAGATCCATTTTACTTTAGAGGTTAATGAGCTTTCCTGATGGCCACTCACACCATCCAAGCTAACGGACTATAATATAATACCCAAAATAGTTCCCACACCAGATGTGAACACTTTTGTAGGATAAGTTTGATTTAGATTTTTCTCAATCTTGTTAATATATCTAATAAAATTTGGTGCTACTGGTTAAATTGACATTATTGGTGTCTTTAAACAGTTTCCTTCTCTTAATGGACTTATTATTAGGCGTAGTGGAACTTATTTTGAGATTTCGTTCATCCACATCTTAATCAGGATTAAACAAAGTAAAATTTAGTTCTAAGCAATAATCATACTTATATAAGGTTTTTATATTTATTGCATTTTTTCATTAGGATCGAAATTTTTTTTAATTTATTTTTAAATTAGAGAACATTAATTAGAGTAATGCTCCCCAAGAATTTGGGTAGTGGTGGCGATGAGCTCACCAAGATGTATTCAAACTATCTCAAACTGCAATCGCAGTTCACCACTTCACCTTCAGTTTAAGAATTCTTGCTTTGATGAATTCTACAACCATTTCTAGGAATTCTAAGAGCCTTAATCATGGTAAGCTTCCATATTTTTTAATTTAACTGAGGTAAGCTGACCAGGGGACCAGCAATACCAAAATACATAAGGGGATAAGGGAAGGCGAAGTGTAACTGAATTAGGCACCCCAGAGTAGACGAGCTACCCCTGTTGCAAGCCAGTACCACCAGGTGTGGGAGGGTTGAGTGCTCTACTCTGAGGGGGTTTCCCCTGTTATGGAGCAGGTGTGGAGGAAGGGATCCATGTGTAGAAGATATACTGGGAACATTACTCTACAAGCCTTTGCTGCCTCGGCTTCATGTATCCTTAAAGCCAGGCTTGAAAGTGTTCCAGTAGGTGAACGTGGAATCTACTAATTATCCCACGGATGATTGGTGTGGTTCTCTTAAACGCATCCAAAGCAATGGTGTGGATTGTCCAAATTGTGATGGTTACTATTAGGGAGCGGAGGGTAGGTGGTATTGAAGATTCAAGCTGGAGCTGTGGAGGCTCCTGGAGATAGATAAATCCTGGTTATTTTGGATCTTAAGCAGGCGCGCAACTTCCCGCCATATGGCTCTTGATAAGGCATTCTTCAAGGCGGTGGTGTAGGGTGCCATCCCCTACACACACTGCGCACTCTGCATGGAGAGGGTTGGAGAAATCTGTTGTTCTGTAGGTTCTTCTGAGGCAACGCCAGGTGTTAGCTCTTACCCTTGGCTGGAGGAGCGAATGATGTGCTAGCCTCCATACTTCCTTCTGCGTTGTGGGGTCATATGGGATGTCTAGAGAATCCAGGTAGTTGATCCTTGCTATGACTTAAGCCACATTGTGTGTGTCCCTCTGGGTGTTGTCCTCTGGTTTCCTTAGCATGTAGTGATCTATGGGCCTTACCCTTCCCTGACTAGTGCCTGTGAGAGTGACGGTCCACTCAATGTGCCAAATGGTGCGGAGGAGGCGTTTGAAGTAAGGGGGAGTTCCATGAGGACCCACTGCGGTGGGGTTTTTTGCAAGGTATGTGAGCAGGCTAAACGGGTTGTGTGGGTTTGATAGTTTACCATCTGTGCAAATTTGGCCCTCACTGCTCTGGACTAGTGTTGTTGCGGGAGGTCTGGGGGGAAGGACATACTTTATCAAGGTGCCCAGTATATGGTTGGCGTGGACCTTAAAGTCCTTCAGGCCCATGCCTCCACTTGAGAGTGGGCCAAAGAGTGTTTCCACCCGTACAGGTGGCCAGGTCCCAGGACACAGCCATCCCTGGATTAGCGCGCGGATTGAGGACATGAAAGTGGGTGAGAAGGATATTGCATGTGGGGGGAAACACAGCATCGGGAGTATGAGTGAGTTGGCAACTGTTACTTACCCCATCAGTCCTGGTGATCTTCCATTAAGGGAGGCTATGTGGTTGTACATCCGCTGTAGTAGGTTGTTTTCCATTGTCTCGTTGGCATACCCTCCTGTCTCCAGCCATACCCCAAGGTCGCGGACAGGGTTGGTTGAAGGAGGTGATGTGATATGAAGGATGAGGGGGTTGTTTCTTCGTGGGGACTGTGAGGTTTGGGCGTTGTAGCCCAGTTGTTGGTGTACTTGCCAAAGAGAATTATCTCCGTTTTCTATTTGTTGAGTGATGCGCTGCTCACAATAAAATATTACTTTTGTGTACAAACCATTTGGCGGGCATCATTGTTGTTAGCTATACCTGTCACGAAGTCATCCACAAAGGCTAATATCTTGACTGGTGGTCGGCCTTGTGCAGTTATGCCCAAGAAAAGAGAGTCAGCAACTTGAAGGAGTGGATCAAAGCTGAAGTTGTACAGCAGTGGGATGAGGAAGTCCACTTGTATGAGCCCTCTGCTTAGTGTGATCTTGTTGGTTAGAAAGCCATGGCCGCATAGAGCCATGGATGCAGATTCTGTAAGGAGCATCGCCCAGTTTATGAATCTGGGTGGGAGTTTGAAGGCGCTTAGGAATTCTTTCAGGTGAGGCCAGTTAACACGGTCATATGCCTTCTCCCTGGTCTAGGAATATTGAGGCTCCAGATGCTCTAGATCAACATATGTTGGCGATGGAGTGTATTGTGGTCAGGATTGAACGCCCTGGTATGAATCCAAATTGATTGGGTGACAAATATTGGAGGCCATTGTGCTTAATATGGATGCTAAAATTCTTGTAAGTAGTTTTGTATCTACGTTAGAGAGTGCAATTGGGCGCCAGTTGGACAGGTCCAATTTGTCACCCTTTTTGTACAGGGTTAAGACACAGAGGTCCTGGCCGCCAGGTAGGAGATGTGTCTCTAGCAGGCATTGGTTCATGGATGCTAAGAGGAGGGGGGCGATTTGCTTGAGTTATTTCTTGTAAAATTCGTAGGTACCTCATCTGGCCCTGGGCATTTCCTATGAGGTGCACTGTGGACTGTGTCCCAGAATTCCTCGTTTGTTATGCTTAGGAGGTTGTAATCCTGCAGTGTACTTTGTATTCCAGTGGTGTTTATAAAATCTTTAATTTTTTGGGGGTATGTTGGGGTGTCATGATATAGTTCAGTGTAGTAGCGATGTACTTACATTTTGACCTTGTTGGGTCAGTTGCCAAAGTGCCATTGACTTTGCAGACCTGTGTGCATGTGGGCTGGTTGCCACAGGAGTGGAATTGGAAGAAGAAGTACATTAAGCAGGTTTTTAACTTACCTTCTCTTCATACCTTGATTCTGCGCTAGTGTTCAAAGATGAGAGCTTTTAGGTGGGCTGATATTTCCATCCCTTTGTGCCCCCAGTTTGGGCTGTAGCCAGACTTTAGGGCGTTGAGCTTGAGGAGGCCAGTTCCGCCAAAGTGAGCTTGATTGTGGCTGTGTCAGCGGTGTACTTAAGAGAGGCGATGTGAAAAGTTTTATTTATTAGTTCAGTTTGAAATTTGCCGAGTTCTGATGGGATCCAATATGAACGGGGCTGCAAATTCTGGATTTGTGGCCTCATGTTTGACCCAGTTAGATATTTTGGGCAATTTTATGTTTCTGGGTGTAGCTTCCTCCAGGTTGACGCCTGTGTGGGAGTTCAGTTTGGTGAGAGCTGCACTGAAATGAGTCAGTGGTCATTGGAATTGATTTCTTGTGTTGCAAATTTGGAAATGTTTAAGCGGTGGGTTTTTGGTGCAAAAGCTTCCATATTTTAAGTATCACTTATTTTATGATTCTTACTATATGCACTCATTTAGATGATTATGGCAACCTATAATGAGCACCATAGTCAGCCTCCTGGTCTTTTTTTTAATGATAAGGACAACTCAAGGACCCAATTGCTAACTCAGAAGAATAGATCTGAATCCTTAAAACTTTCAATTAATCAGAGAGAAAGTTAAGTGCTAATATATATTAGAATCCCACTTAAGTTACACGTTGCATCCCATCATGACAAGGTTCAGGGAGACATTCAGCTATTCCCATCTTCTAGAAACCTGATGGTGAATTCTAGAGAATTCACATGAAATTAAACTAAAACATGCCATATTAGGCCTAAGTTTGGTATACCATCAAACTAAACCCAGCCTCTAGTCTCCTGTGTGGATACAAGGAGTAACCTCTTTCTGACAACATGCTTGTTAAGCATCTCAGTCAGTGTCTCACCCACATTTCATATTGGATGTAAGTCCTTGAGACCAGCCCTACACCTAAATAGTGAGCAATCCCAAATCAGGACAAAAAGAGGCTAAAGGCTCAAGTGGACCCCCTGTTGCAGTTGAGCGACTTGGTGCATGTGGTAGACAAGTGCTGAATGACCGCTCTCCCCCACAAGGATAACCCATTCCCTCCTCATTACCCTCCTAAATCTTGGTAAGTTTGATAGAGGGGGTCTTCAGAGAGCTTATGCAAGCCAGGGGCCACGGGTGGATCCCTGGGACCCACTTACTCCCTGAGCAAATTATGTCAAATTTGGAAGAAATTTCATTCACCAACCTAAGGGACCAGTCTGGAAACTACAGCCTTGGGAGCCAGTCTGGACTGGCTGGTGCTGAAAATAAAATTGGGGCCTGATTAAGATCACAAACCAGGCATTAAACAACTCAGACCAGTGACAACAACTCTCTGGGACAGATTTGGAAAGTTTGGATCATACAAGTATCCCAATCAAGGGTTTGGACCAGGTCTCAAATAAACTCAGCCCAGCTGCCACAGCCCCCCAGGATGTATCCGGAAAATCTGAATCATGTGAACAGGCTGACTTGGATGGCCAGGGCCCTATAGCACCGTTGACCTGGCTTGGTCCCAAAAAGTGGCAAAATTTGCAATTTTTTTATTTTTGCCAGTGTTTCATAAATCCCCACACCCCTCTCCTCACCATCAAATCAGATCCCATCGCCAACCACTAATTGACCAATCCCATAACACTCACCATGTGATTTGCTCAATACTTAAGGCAACTGCCCTGCCCAGTAGCATTTGTCAGTTCATTCTCTTACTTCTCACGCTTTACACCCTAATAAACCACATATACCCTGCTCAGCTTGTGTGGCCTCCGTCTGCCTTATTTTTATTTATAAATTTTTTTCCAATCAATATGTTGAAGCGTGATGCAACCCAGATTCTTATTCCGAAGTTCGCCAACTAGATTATCCAGTTAAATGCCCCACCACATGACAGCATATTGTAAATATAATAAAAAGCTCACCCCCAACAACAAAACCCCTTCCTTTTCTATTATCACACATTTTTTAAATGCAAATCCATCCATCTGTCCCACCATGGGCCATTTGGAAGGTGCTACCCCATTAGAGCAGAACATGAGTGGTCCTCCTCCGCTGCTTGCAGGCTCAAGACCCCTATCTGGTCCATTCACTGATGATCTAGCCTGACTGGGGGGCCTGGAGCGCCCTGTTCAGGGAGAGTTTGGTCCCAACGCTCTTTTCAGGTTCCATCACCCTATGCTATCAACCTTGATCATATAGTGGCCCTTGTGCCACCCCTCATTTGTGCACAAGCTCACTTGTTCAAATCTGAATTCCAGCTACTGTGAATGTTGCAGCTATTGACATATTTCCTGGAATGACCGCCCTTCTAAAGCCAAGTCCAACAAGCCCTTGGGGCAGAGACCAGAACCCCTAAGAGTCACCAATGACCTATCTAAGGTCATTGACAAAAGGTGAGTTTTGGCTTTGCCAATCAAGGCTGAGGAAAACGGCTTATTTGAGGCAAAAGACAAGGTGGGAATCGAACTACACACCCAGAAAATCACAATATATGAGGTTACAAAATCTGACCAAATTCCAAAATTTTTTGATTTTATTGAAAAACGATGAATTTGTAGCTCATATCAGATTCTAAGAACCACTGGAATCTTCATGAAGCAACCCACTATAAATTAAGTCCCAAGATGAGAAAGGCTTTATTTTTCTCAGATACTCTTATCACCCTAATAAAGTCTAGGAATTTTGGGCAAATTTCCTGTATTTTTTTGTTTTCTTGAACAAAAAATATATACTTCTCCGACAATCTGTGATGGCTGGAGTTCGTTTTCAACTCTGTTTTGCACCCCCTGCTGTACGTGAGCCCTCCACTCACTCCGCCACCTATTCCGCCAGCTCTACCGCCTCATATTTCTCTTTACTTAGCCTTGGAGCCTCGCCACTTTCCCAGATCCCAGGGCCTCTTGTCCCTGATGGTTGTGGCTAGTTTGGTGTGCGTTTTGCTCCAAAAAGTTATATGGAAACACAATACTGACCCTTTAGGACGTCTCTTCATTTTTTTGGGTCACTTGGCCTTGTTGTATCACCTTTGGCCTGTGTCTTTCCCTCCAGCGACCTCCTGCGCTCCAGTTTCCCTGAAAGTGAAATTCCAGAGGAGTTGTCATCCTCCCTGCCACCCCTTCCCTTAGGGTTACCCCTGCAAAGCTCGCGGTTTCCCCCATTGCAACCATTTGGTTTGCCATGGGGGCCTTCAGTACATTACTAAAATTTTGCTTTCCTCATGTCACCAATAGAGCTCAACTCATAAAAAACCATTAGACTGCTATGTCTAAGGCATTTTGGACTCTCTATTGAGTGCTCACACACCCTGATTGGGAGCCCAGTCTAATTCATATCAGCCAAATCCATGATATAATGAACTGATCTGTAATCATAACCTTCTCCACCCTCCTTGCGGCTCTGGTGAAGCATTGGCATACACACTTACTTTGAACGTGCACCCCCTCTGCGACCTGGTCTTCACCTGCTGGTTGGTTGCCTCATCCATATGAGCTTTCTGACAGGCTTTGTTAACCTGGTCCTCACCCCACCACGCCCAGGTAATGAGTGTTACCCCATAAGTTAACATGATAGGGATGGTGGCCACCCCTGTCCCTTCTGATGAGGTGGTCAACAAAATCCTGGGTGTCCTGGCAGACTCCAAGTGCACTTTACTGCTGATGGCAGGAAAACCCGCCCCCTCCGATGCCCAGCAGTGTGGCTCTCCTCAATTCCCTGGATGGGGATGCTTGCCGCTGGCTCAGGGGAGTGCTCCACTCTACAGCAAAGTCTGGAAACTTACCCTTCTGCTTGAGCTGGCCACTTCAGAGGTCCAGTAACTGAGTCAAGACCGGTATGCTTTCTCCATCTCTTTACATTTGTCATTCAGCTAAAGATCTACCCTCCCTGGCTAAAGCCTTTGTATTTCCTGGCTCCTACTGTGCCACTCCCCTCCAAAATCGCCGCTCTTCCTTCTGTGCTGTCTTGGACTTCACTGCAGCCACTCATACTTCCTGAAACCTTCACCAAGGCTCATTAGCAATTGCATTCTCAGTGGCCCACTCACTTGGGGACTTACCCTTCCACGTCCCCACGCGTGCTGTTGAGCTCTTGAGGTACCACATACCACTCCCCCCACTGCCAGTGGTTGCAGTCAAGGGAAGCGTCCCCCCAGACTTGCGGCCCTTTGCCCCCACTCTGTGTCCACCTCAGGTATATCCCCTTTGAGGCAACCCCTGTTTGCAGCATCCCATGTCCCACTCCTATTCAGGAGGCTGGCCTGTTGGGCTCCCAGAGCTCAGAATTTATTCTTACCGGTGCTATTGTCACCTTGGTTGACCCCAACTCCCCCTGAAGAGGGTGGAGTGGATGTAGCATCAACCCCGCCTCCCCATTTGGGACAAATAGGAAACGACACTCTTTTCTCTTATACAAACCAGCCCAGCATCTCCTGAGCAATCTCTTTTGATGATGGGTCATGTCCCATTCCTCTGCTGCCCTCTCTCTTGCTCTGATTAATAAAGAAAATCAATCCTACTTCTTGTTTCTTGTTTCCTTTCTCTCAAAATGGGTGAGAACACTGTAAAAGCCCTCCTCGACATGGGAGCATCAGGTAATTTTATTGATCTCAGTGTGACATGCTTCCTGGACCTGGTGATGGAGGAAGCTTCGTCCATCCTGGCCGCTTTATTGGAGCTCATGAAGTCCTACTGCATCCAATGCCCTTTACACTTTTATGATCATGATTTTAGGTCTTGTAACAACTTCTCAGCAGTGCAGGATTTGCTCGATCCTAAAATTCTGGGGGTGGGCTGGTGGTGCCACCAGCAGGTCCATATCCACCTTATGAGTAAAACCTTGTTATTCATGAACCTTAAGCTTAGTGGAGAGTCCCCTACTAGAAACCCTTCCCCTGGGCACCTCTCTAGGCTCAATCTCCCCTCCCAACTCCACTCTAATAGACCTCCCTTTGGACTTCCCTTCCTTACTAGCCTCTTACAAAACTATCCTTGATATGTTGTTGTCATCTAAGATTCACCTACACTTCAAGTATGATCTATCATTGCGAGCTGACAGTTGACCTAGTCAAAATCAATTTCCCCTCTATCCCTACACTGGGGAAGAGGAAAAGGCTTTGAGGATTTGGCTAGATAAGTTGTTAAAGAAGATAGTAGCTCATTAATAAATCTCTCCCCATTGCCTCCCCCATAGTTTTCAATAGGAAAACAGATGGCTACCTGCGCCCTTGTGTCGACTATGGCCACCTCAACAAACTTTACCATTCCTGATCCATAACCCCTGCCCTTGGAATAAACCATCGCCCATTTATCGCTAAGTCCCACATCTTCTCAAAACTGGTCCTGGTGAATGCTTTCAATCATGTAAGGGTGTTAATGGAACAGGAGTGGCTTACAGATATCCGCACCTGCCAAGGCCTCTTCCAGTTCTGGGTGATGCCCTTTGGACTAAAGAATGCCCTGACCACCTTCCAGCGCCTCATCAATGATGTGCTGGGGGCTCGCACTTCTCATGTGCCGTTGCCTACATTGATGATATTCTGATACATTCCCCCACCCCGGAACAACATGCCAAGGACCAAGAAGCAGTGGTGGCAGCCCTCCACAAGGTGGAACTCTTCGTGAAACCTTTTAAATTTGAATTCTCCAGGGATAAGGGTATCTTTTTAGAAAAACTTGTTTTGAAGGATGGCTATGCTGTCCCACCTGAATGCTTGAGGCTATCCATTCATGGACCATCCTAACTATGAAAAAGCAACTTTGTATCTTTCTCAGCACTGAAACCTTTTTGAAAAAATTCCCCTTAGCCTTCACCCAACTAGCAGCACCCTTCATCCCCCTCAAAAATATTGTTACGTTCAGGTGGTCCCCCAAATGCCACCAGGCCTTTGAGTCTATCAAGGAGGTTTTCCTCAAAGCCCCAGTCCTGCGTCATGCTTACACCTAAAGCCCCTTTATAATAGCTTTCAATGCCTCGTCTGTGGCAGTGGGCGACATGCTGCTGCAGGAGAATGAAGGATGTGAACATCCGGTAGCCTATTTCTCCTGAAAGTTCACTTCAACTGAGCAAGCATGGCACATATACATTAAGGAGCTAGCGGTAGTGCGTGGTCTCTCACCCACTGGTGACACCTCCTGAAGAGTGCCCAGCATGAGATCACCGTTCAGACAGATTATAAGGCCTTGCTCTACTATCCCTAACCCCAGAAGCTGGGGCACCAGCAAACTCGCACCTACCAGGATCTATGTGAGTTCACTTCAAGCATGAATTCATAAAAGATCCCCTGAACATTTTGCCGGACATGCTCAGTTGAAATCCCACCATATCACCAGATGGTCCAGAGGACCCATTAGATATCACTACTGTAGTTCCCCCTCCAAAATCCTCTCCTAGACACCCACAGTAGCTTTCGTTGACCTGGTCCTGGACATTCCACTTCTTCCTCCGCATCCTCGCCTCCCAAACCTGTTGCCCAGAAGATATAGAGCTTTATGCTGACTTAGATTATATGAATCAGGTGAGAGCTCCATATATTTTGTGGTAAGAACAAACTGATTTCATGATTAAACTGGATCCTCCTCCCTATGTAGCTGTGTTATTAAGCAACCTGTCCCCCAGAAAATTGGGCACCCACAGCATCAAGAATTGTGCATATCTCATCAAGAGAACCTACAACTGCCCAGTCATCAAAGGACATTCCCACCTTGATCTCCCATTATGTCACATGTGCCTAGGTGAAATCTGATCTTTCTGGAAAGGAGGAGTTGTTTCACCTCTGCAGCAGGATGAGGGCCCATGGACCTCAGTCTCGGTGTACTTCATCATGGAGCTCCCACCATCCTGTGGCTTGGATTGTCATGGTTGGATGACATTATAGTAGGAACTGAAACCAGAGATAATGCTGGGCGACAGGAGGCCCAGAAGGTGAAGCTTCAGGCTCTTCCTGACCTGAAACACACCTTATATCAACGATGGGTGCAAGACAAGCATGCCCAGGTTGATACTAATGGGGTGCAAAACGCCCAGCCTCTTGTCTCGGCCAGGCACTGAAATGACTAATTTACATTTTAAACAAAGACAGTTCGATCTGCTTGGTTGGAGAGCAAGGGTTTGAGTCCCGCTCCAGCTATGAAATTTTAAGCTCAGGTAAAATATGACTTCAATTGATTACTCAAGTGAAGGCACTTTCAATGTATTTTACTAAAACGGATGGAAGCGTCTGTTTATTGGAGCGTCAAGGCTTGGGCGCACTTCCGCAGAACCTAAATTTCACCAGCCCACTTTAAATATGTATTTGCAACCAACATTCCTTTTTGGTTGACTTTCTTAAATAAAAATACCCGTTTTTTACGGTTTACTTATGGTTCTTTGGGCTAACCTGGTGGCGGACCTCTTTGGGGAGGTCTCCAACCATGTGGGCCACTACCTTCTATTGCAATTTACCAAAATCCCAGGTGCTCCCTTGGGTCGCCCAGGACCCCTCCAGATCGAGGCACCCAAGCTCCCTGACATCAAGTTACACTTGATTATGGACTCCCCTTTGGGGTCCACTCAAGTTATTATGTTTCTATATTAACTGGTCTTATATGTTGCGTTCTACACCCAGGCCCGGGGTACCTTTGGCACAGGCACCATTCGAGGTGTCTTCTTGCCATTTTTCTTAACGGCTAGTTCCCTAGCAATGTGGGTTTGCATCCCACATCACCTTGCTGGGAACGAGAGTTTTACAGACACTCTCTTGACATGGATGCTATCATGGTAGTTGTAGACAGATTTACAAAGTTTGCACTCTTTATCCCCTGTCTCTCATCTGATACTTTAGTTGAGACCGCAAATTTTTGTCAATCATTTCTACGCCATGTTTGGTATCCCCAAAGAGATAGTGAGTAATAGGGGGCCCAGTTTACCGCCCAGTTCTGGGAAGAGTTGTTAACCTTCTCAGCATCAAGCCCTGCAGATCCACCGCTTACCATCCCTAGTATGATGGGAAGACTGAGCGGGTGAATCAGGTACTAAAGCAGTACTTGCATTGTTATGCAGTAGCCTCGCAGAACACCTGGTCCGAAAGTTTCCTTCTTGCACAGTTTTAATACAGCATTCTCTCCTTTCCTCGACAAATCTCTCCCCTTTGAGGCTACCCTGGGGTACAACCCCTCCTTCCAAATTGTTCTTAAGCTCTCCTCAGTTGTTCCTGCAGCTGAAGCCACATAAGCTCACTCCGCAAGACAAACATGGTCATGAACATTTGACAAAGTCTATCAAGGATTACAATAAGTTTGCTGATCGGAAGCACCTATCCAGACATGATTTTAAAGTCAGCTCCCTCATTATGTTGTACCCCTGAAACCTTCCCCTGAAAGCCCCACATAAAAGCTAGCAGCCAAACACTCATAACCTTCAAGGTTGAGAAAGATTTAGGCAATGGTGCCTAACATTTAAAACTGTCCGCACATTGGAAGCAACATAATGTCTTCCATACCTCCCTCCTAACCCCATTCAAAGGGGAAGACCAACCTCTCCAGAGCTGATTGTCATTTGGGACTCCCAGGAAGTGGAGGTGGAGGCTATCTTGGCTTCCCGGAGGTTCCACCAATCTGTTCAATACTTGTCACCTGGAAAGGCTACCACTCATATGAGAACAGCTGGATGAGTGCACGTGATTGTGAAAACTGCAAGGACCTAATAGAGAAATTCCACACTTCCCACCCTGTGGCTCCCGCCCCCCAAAAGGCTGCGGCCATTATGGCTATGAAGCTCCCATTGAAGCACAAAAATTACGCCTTGGTCTATGCCCACATGGGGGGATCCACACAGTCAAAAAAAAGAAAGGGTAGTGTAAGCCCTGGAGACCAGCCCTTTCACCTGGATAGGGAACAATACTCCTTCCAGACAAAAAGGGGCCTGAAGCCCAAATGGACCCCCTGTCACAGTTGAGCGACTTGGCACACATGATAGATGGACGCTGGGTGACCACTCTTCCCCCAAGGATAACCTATCTCCTCCCCTTCCCCCTCCTAAACCCTGGTAAGTTTGATAGAGGGGGTCTGCAGAGAGCTCATGCAAGCCAGGGGCCACAGGTGGACCCCTGGGACCCCCAACTCCCCCTGGCAAATTATGTCAAAAGTTGGAGGAAATTGCCTGCACCAACCTCAGGGCTTGGTCTGGAAATTCAGGCCTGGGGGAGCTGGTCCAGACTGGCTGGCATTAAATTCAAATTGAGGTACTATTTGGATCTCAAACCAGGCATTGAACAACGAAGACCAGTTGCCCCAACTCTCTGGGACAGTTCCAGGAAGTCTATCTCATGCAAACATCCAAATTGAGAGTTTTTCCAGGTATTAAACAACTCAGCCCAGCTGCCACAGCCCCTGGGATAAATTCAGCAAATCCAAATCATAAAAACAGACTGAATTGGATGGTTAGGGCCCAGATTGGCACTGTTGACTTGGCTTGGTCCCAAAAATGCAGCAAAATTTGTAAAAGTTTTTTCAATTTTTTCCTTGGATTTTATACATCCCCACTCTCTCCACACCAGACAAACAGATCCCATCGACAACCCCCAATTGACCAATCAAATTACACCTCCCTGCATGCAATTCACCCAATACTTAAGGCAATTACCCTGCACAGGTGGCGTTTGTTGGTTCATTCTCTTATCCTCTCACGCTTTGCATTAATAAACCATGTATGCCTTACTCAACTTGCTGTGGCCTCCATCCGCCATATTTTATTATTAAAAATTTACCAATCAATCATGTTAAGCATTCTGACACCGACATTTATTTCATTGTTTTCTGACTGGATTTTCCGGTTGATTGACCCCACCACATGGCAGAAGATTGTAAATATAATAAATTAGCTCACCCCCAATGAAGAAACCCCCTCCTTGACAATTATTGCACATTTTAAAATGCAAATCCAACCTTCTGTCCCACCATGGGCCTCTCAGATGTTGTTCTCCCATTGGAGTAGTAACAGAGTGGTTTTTCTCTACCGCTAGTTGGCTCAGGATCCCTGTCTGATCCACCCACTGATTATCCAGCCTGACTGTGGGGCCTGGAGTGACCTATTCAGGGAGAGCTTAGTCCCAATGCTCTTTGCGGGTTCCATCCCCCTCTGCTTTCACCCTTGATTGCACAACGGCCTTTGTGCCTTCCCTAGTTGGTGCACAAGCTTATTTGTTCAAGTCTGAAGGCCAGCAACTGTGAACCCTGAAGGAATTGTCATCCTCATTGCATTGTGCGCCTTGGGAGTTGCCCTCATTGCAATCATCAGGCTTGCCTTGGGGCCTTTGGAACGTTATTAAACTTTTACTTTCCTTACATCCCCACTAAAAATCCACTCATAATTGTCTCTCAGACCGCTGTGCCAATGGCATTCTGGGCTCTCATCTGGGTGCGCACTCACCCTTATTGGGAGCCCAGTCTATTTCACATAAGCCAAATCCATGACACTGGAGAGCATTTCATGCTCAAACTTGCCTCTGACGCATATGGAGCTTAGCAAGTTTGCAGCCTTTTGATGGTACGCTAATGACTGGGCTATGGTGTCAGGGGTTCATTTGTGTCCAACAACCCATTTTACGATAAAGAAAATACAACTTAACTTTTCATATAACTAAGTATATGGTTCAAATTATAATTTATTTTGAAGGCGGTGTGCAGATATAATTACAAACTTGGGTCAATACAATTGCTACTCAATAATTAATTGAAATGAAGGAGTCAATTTCTTAGATAGTTTGAGGTGTGGAAGCCTAGTCAATACCAGCATCAATGGTAGGCAGTGAGCCTAAACAAACCAAATATTTTAATTTGAATTATAAATTTATCTGAATTATTCCCTAGGGAAATCAGATTACAACCAAGTATAGGATTTCCCAATAGTCCTGGCATCAGGCAACCCTATAAGACAAAAAAATTGTTAAATCTTGATCACCTAACTTAGGTAAATATTGAGACTAAAGGCCAATCAATAGTTGTGGTTATCAAAGGTTTGACAAAAAATAGTTCTTTTGCTAAAAACCCTGGAAAAAAGCTTGTTTGGAAATTTTATTGCCTCACCAGCATTTAATTATATGTTAGTATTTCTAAAAAAATAACCCAACAAACATGTATAACTCTTCTTTGTGAAGCTTGATAATCACAAGTTGTCCTCTCAAGAAAGCTTTTTACAAGTGGATCCTAGTATTTGCTACTCGCAATTATACTCTAAATAACCCTTAATTGGCACTAGAGTCTTCACTTAATTTACTATGTTAAGTAATGGAAAACATAGGATTTTGTAAAATAACTTTTAATATATAATACTGTCCAGTTTTACTATGATAATTTATATAGTTTTTGTAAGATGTGGGGGTTGGATGTCATTTAAAAATTTGTTCATCAGGAACTCTGGGTCATTTTCTTATTAATTATTGCTCTTTTAAAAGAAAGTGCATTTGTTCAAGCTCCATAATGAATGTGCTTTATCTCACATTACATACCAATTGTCAGATATGATGGTACCTGTAAGTCTGGAGACCCAACCTCTTGGGTTGGACTGGGAAAAGGTTCCTTATAGGAAGAATAAGGGATCTAATGCTCTTGTGGAGCCTTTGGCTCAACTGGGAGACTTGGGACATGTGGTTGATGAACGTTGGGTAACCGCATTGGCCCCAAAGGATCCCCCCATAGTTTCCCCTTGGCTTTTTATTCCCTTGTTGAAAGGATAAAGGAGGTTGTAGGGTGGTAATCCAGGCCAGAAGTCACCAACAGCACCTCCACCCTTCACTGGCTATACCCCAATATCCCTCACTTCCTTAAAATGAAAAAAATCGGCCTCAAAACTAAGTAGATTTTCCTGAGTCAGAAAAACAGGTCCAGAACACAGAATCTAAAGTTCTGGGTCTAAGAGCCAATCTAAGTCATGAATCTGTTCTAAATAAAATAAAAATAAATCTTTTTAAAATTGCTGTAAAAGACCATGGTGGGATCCAATTCTGCTGCCCATTTAATCCAAGAAATTCCACTCAAGTTTATACCAGTGAGGGTCCATTCCTGGCAGATCAGAAGATTACGTTGCCAGAGCTTTTATGACCTTTTGCGTAAGCTAGCTGATGACGCCACTAGCCAGGATGAGTACCCTTGAGTACATCAGATGGCCCTGTCAAAGAAAACACACCCTAGGCCCTCTTTTTCTCCATTTTTCACACATAAGGCAACTGCCTCTGGAAGGGGCAGTTTTCAGTTGATTTTACCTCTTAAGTTTTAAATAAAAGCTGATATTTACTCAAATCATCTCCATGGACTCTTCCTCTTTTCAATATACTTTCACTTAACCCAGTAAAGTATGAAACAATCTGCATTTTAGGGCCAATGGTCATAGAGTGGGCCCTCTAAGCCATTGATCAGTAACCAACAAAACAGTGATTGAGATGATCAAAGATTTCTCCATGGGCGCATGATGACAATCCACCATTTTTGGAGATTTTTGGATCTTCTGAACTCTTTACAAAAACTGCTTAACTCAGTACCTGGCGGACAAGCTACAGGTAGCCTCCCACTTTGCAAAATAGTGAAAGAATTTGGACTAAATTGCCTACTGATCTGCTGGTGGTTTGGCACAATTCAGGCTGAATGGGACATTTCAACTAATTGCAATTCTCTATTCAGAGGTGAAAACAACTGTTTTCAAAACCGCAAGGCATTAACCAGGAACCAGACTATAAATGCCATCTTGCCAAGGCCAAATCTGGTCTAAACCAGTTTATAATTTTGATACACCATTTCTGGCAACGTCCAGACCCCTCACCCATTGCAAAACCCTTAACAGGTGCAAGGTGAAGCCCTAGGCCTCTTGAAAGTCAAAATGATTCAATTCATGAAACCAATCAGAATTTCCAGAATCTTGAAAATTTAAATAATTTTCAGAATCTTTATTAATATGAAACAGTGCCAGAAGGTTCAGAAAAAGAGCTTAAAGGTCCCAACTGCAAACCCCAGACGATTAATCCTCCTTGCCTCTCCCACCCTTGGGAGATGCCCCAACAAGACCTGAAGTTTCCCCCATTGCAGCCATTTCTTTTTCTATGCTGCCTTTGGTATGTTATTTAACTTTTCCCTCACAAGAATCATAGGGGATCCCTTACCATAAGTGATCATAACTGCTATTCTATTGCCATTGCGAGTTTTCATTGGGTTGTTATACACCCAGATTGGACTCCCAGTCTTACATTAATCAGCAGGTTCCATGACAGTATTCATGCTGATTCAGATGAGGTTCAAATGCCAGATTAATTGCAACTTGATCTGTGGAAATTCCCCGCCAAGGACATACTGAGGTCACAATGGATACTAAATCTTAAAATGAGAAATTAGGTATCCCAAATCCCTTTTAAATTTGCTGGATTCGTTAAACTTGCCATTTAAAGATCTTTTCAACCTGCTGTATTGATTGTGAAAGATCATATCCACCAGAGTTCTCCACCTACTGCTTCACTGTTTTTGAAATCTCCATACCCTACTTGATACCAGACTTCTACTAAAGCTATAAATATCCTCAAATTTATCCAATAAAGATATACTCATTCATAATCCTAATTTCTGCTTAGTTTCATGAGAGGTCTTTAGTGTTGTCTAGAAAGGTTGCCTGCACCTCAGCAGTTATTGGCCTTGAAAAAGACCCTTTTACATCAAATGATTTTCCCTAGTGACTAGAAGTTTACTTTGAGGTTCCTCTGGAATTATAAAAATAATAATTGTGTAGCCTATATAGATTAAGCCTTTGAATTATAAAAAAAACTAATACTGGGTCTTTCTGCCAGGTCCCTTACAAGGCTTCCTGGTGAAGTTGTACCTTCACATGAATGATACTATTAACAACAACCCTACCAACATTGAGGAGATCAGTGGGGTAAAACCATTTGGCCCAAATTGACAATGGAGCTTTCTGCTACCTACATGGCGAACTCATTGAATGGATGGCCCTTGTCACTGCAAATTTGTATTACCAAGCGGACGAGCTCTTGCTTACTTATTGACCAAATTTCTAATAATCACCAAAACCACTGATTCCTATATTGTAGTCTTAGCTGCCCGGATTCAGCAATCGAAGGAAAGGAACATCATGTTGCTAGTTATGGAAGTTACTATCAGTGAGGACCTTCTAGCATTAAATTCTCTACTGGTCTTGATGAAGGACAAGGGTCGTTGGGTCTGAAGGTCCTCACAGACCCCCCATGACCTCTTCACCTATTTGACCATCTTTTGGTGAAACCCAAATAGCTTGAATCAAAGCCCTGAACAACAACTGCTAAAGGTGTCTCAAGGAGCATGGATGAGTATTGAAGGGATTTAAATGAGGATCTAACCCTGCTCTTGTTGTATAAAAAACTTGTTATCCTAAACCAGACCTGTTCCTAGTGATCACCTCATATCAATGCCCTTTAGACCCAAGTGAACACCCAGCTCGATCAGATGAATGCTAAGCTTCAGATAATTAAGTCTAAACAAGACCTTCTGTCATCAAAAGAAGCATACCAGTCCACTAAGTGTAAAAGCCTCCGCCAACTCCTAGATAACAATTATTCAATTGATCATGTCAACACTTGTTACACCACCCTCCAGGATGATATGGATGACTTCTTCTGTCAACTCAATGAAGCTACCCCCAAACTGACCAAGGAACCACGGAGCACACCGGGTCTGACCAGCATTCTTCTCATGCTATCAATGTTTACTCTGAACCTGTTTAAATATTTTATACACACTTATAAAGAGAAGTATATGCTCAGGACCAAAATCATCCAGTCTAATCTCTGTGTGTATAAAAAAAGTGGTGTAAAATGCTAAAGTTTCTTAATGAACCAGCACATACAAACCTGCCTTGATAGTAAGTCCTGAGAAATCATAATACCATATTTTAAAGAGTTTATCTTTTAGGCGGAGCTAAAGGACACCCTTAGCAAAGAATTTGGAAGTAATATATACCTGTTTAATTGTAACAAGCTCTCATGGGGATCAACTCTAAATGTGGAGAAACAAATATTGAGTTGGCTTATTGCTTTTATCATGAAGCTCTGTCCCTCACATCCTGAAATCAAGTTTTGTTTAGATAATGTCACCACTGCCATCCTCTCCACATTTCAACACATTATGGCACTCATAATACACTTTCAGAATGTAACAAAGATGTTCTAGTCAGTCCTTGATATCAAGGAATCTATCATGGAGTTGTCTGAGCTGAAGGGATTCATATCTTACAAGTGGACCCAGCCTCACATCTATACAATAGGAAATTTCAAAGATCTAAACCATGACGCGACCCTTGCTCTTATTGTAGAATCTTTGGTCATCAGGATATTTAAGTTAAGAAAAAGGACCTTAAAGCGGGAAAAGCAGAGTCAGCCTGGGACGCGAGGCACCCTCTACTGATGACTCTTGCTTATCCCACGTTTACGCTTGCTTCCTGTTATTAATGTAAAGTCCTATAAAAACTGAAAAAGAGGATGTCCTGGACAAATAAATTTAAATTAAAAAAGTCTATATATCTCTTACTCAGCTCCTTCCAGACCACTTCCCTGGGAGATTTTATCACTCAATCCTCCATATTGGTACTGAGATTACCCAAGTTGAGGTAATTGTTCATAATGTGGAAATATTGGCCATAATCAATACCAGATTGCCAGTTGATGGCTTTTCTTCTCTATTGTTGAAATATATAAAGGTTGCATTGGATCAAAACCACATCTTGAATTATGAGACTGCGAACCTCATTAGACCCAATCTCTAGGTGCTTACTCCTCCCTGCCATTTCAGTTTGGATCCTTGGTTGTATTAATCTCAGCAAATGTGTTAGAGAATGATGGTTTGACCTTCTCATAGGCAAATATTTTCTTATTGAATTTGAGACCTAAATTGTAATAAGGATCTGTAGTTTTTTGTCATGGGATAACACATTATCCTAATTGTTAGTGATGCATTAAGAGTGAAAAAAGGAAGAAAACCTAGGAGTCGTCTATAGGAGCATCTAAACTTCATTGAGCGGCTCAAGTACTGAGTATTTGGGACAAAGACGAAAATGCCTCCATTCAGTGCTGAGGCTCAGGAAGGGATGCCCATATACCCCAACAAATGAGTATCTGTACCCCCAAAATAAGTATTGGTGGACATGAGGATTCAAGTTACCATTCCGTTGGACCAACTGTTAAAAATTTGTGGAGACTTAATTATAAACATTCAAATTTTATTACCTGCCATGAGGTGCTAGATCATGCTAATTGAGGGTTCCTAACCATTTTGATGGATAATTTTAATCATTTTTTATATAAAATTCTTGAAAATAACATGTTGAATATGTTCAGACTCTACCCGCTGATCAAAAAATGAACCCATTTGTTATTGCAGAAATATTTACAATGCAAGTCTCAACAAGGTTACTACCATCACTCATGTAAAAGTTAAGATAGGTGACACTCTCACCTCAGAGCAGCAGCGTCAAGCATATGCTTTGATCAAGGAGTACACTGTTATATTTCAAGTTGCATGTCTGACTTTTGGATGATGAAAGGTGTACATCATAAAGTGCCTATGGGTGACTCTCCTTATATCCATGCTTGACCTTACCAGAAATCTGATAGTGAAGAAGGACTGGTGATGAAGGAACTGAAGTAACTCATAAATTCTGGATTACTTGAGCCCTCACAAAGTCCATGGTCCTCACATTTTTTTCTTATACAAAAGAAGGATGGTGGACTTCAAGTGGTATTGGGTTACTACTGGTTTAATGCTCTTACTCAAAAGGACAGCTATCCGCTACTTTAATTTGATGATTCCTTATACCTCTTGACTGGTTTTTATTTTTTTCTCTACAAAGGATATCGCTATTGGCTACTGGAAGATCGAACTTGTACTAGAAGATTGGGGGAAAATATCCCTTATACAATTGTGGGTTTTTTTGAACCTACATGAATGCTAAAGGGCTATTCTATGCCCTGTCCATTTTTCAAAGGGCAATTGATGGCCTGTTAAGGGACTAGAAGATTCATGTGTGTTTGTTTACCTTGATGATGTGACAAAGTCCTCTTGAATTTTTATCGAATACCTCTCTCACTTGAAGGAAATGTTGAACATCTCCGCTTTGTTTTGTTAAAGCTAAAACATGAAAATGAGATTATCAACTAACGTGGAATTCCTCAGGCATAAAGTTACCTAGGAAGAGATCTCACTGTTGTCAGAAAAAGTGGTCACAATTGAAGAGATGATTTAACTATCCAGCTTACGCATTACTCAGGTTTTCCTCAGTATGGTTGGCTATTATTAAAGATTTTTCCTTTTTTAAAAGCTTGCTGAACCGCTGATGTATCTGCTCCCATGAAGTTCCATTCCAATGAGAAAAACTCAATAACAAGCTTTCAACGTCCTAAGTCAAACTCTCTTGACTGCTCCTGTGTTGGCACATCCCATGTTTTGATAAACTGTTTATCCTTTTTAATGATGCTTA
This sequence comes from Massospora cicadina, assembly GCA_022478985.1. Classification (NCBI taxonomy): domain Eukaryota; kingdom Fungi; phylum Entomophthoromycota; class Entomophthoromycetes; order Entomophthorales; family Entomophthoraceae; genus Massospora; species Massospora cicadina. The sequence continues at coordinate 131,925 of JAKSZP010005294.1, read as the reverse complement.
AAATGTGTCAAGTGGGGTTATTATGACATAATTTAATGCAAATCAAATTGATCATCCTTCAGCATATTTTAGTAAAGCACTAACTCAGGTGGAAAGGAATTACAGCATTCCAAAGTGAAAAATGCTTAGCTGACTTGTTTGCCATTAAAACTTTTATCTATTCATGTACTAAAATCATTTTACAGTGATTAACAGAACATGTTTCTCTATGGTGGTTACAATAGATGGAGGATAAGGATAAACGTTTGCTAAGTTGAGAACTCAAACTCCAAAATTATGGCTTTTTTATTGATCATCATGATAAAATAATACATCAAAATGTTGGTGGACTGTCATAACTGACCATATTGACTCTCTGTAAGTCTTGGGGAGTGTCCTTTGGCTCTCAATTGAGCTATCTTTCCATTCCCAAATAAGAAAACACCAAAGAGGATGGTGGTACCCCTTATCACCCAGGGCGATACCACCCACATAGTTGATGAGCGATGGGTGACAGCCCGTCCACTATGAATCCCACCCCCAATTCCATCACTCACCTCAGCAGAACTGTTGCAGGGAATTAGTGAAATCTGTGCTGAGATTATCGAACTGAAATTGGTCAGATTTAATTTGGGTGGCAATTGGGCTGATGGCTGAAATTCGAATGGCTGTAAAAGTATGCAGAATGAGATATCAACCAGATTGCCCAACGGTCCCAATTTGACTCCTAAATCAGTAGAACAAAAATTGGGTGCCATTGATGAGAGTTCAAAGTCCTCTGATAGTAAGTTGTGTGTTGCACCTGATGGGCTACTTTTGACCAAACAAATGATTAAATGACTGAGTACGGGCAGGTTGGCTGTTCTAAACCCGTTTCCAACCAAATGGTCCCATTCATATATGGGATGGCCTTAGGGGGATTTTGATTGCTCGTTGGGCCAAACGCTGTCATGCCAACTGTCAGAAACATAATCAACCCCTGGTTCAGATGTTTGAGGGTGAACCAACAGAGCCTCAGCCTGCCGCCAAATTTTGTGATGTTGTTTCCTAAAGAACAAACCCCCCACTATCATCCAATTTGCCGGTTAGGCCAGATTTGGGGATCCTACCCATGTCATTGTCACTACCCAATTGACCACTATTTAATTGGTTGCATGGCACTGAGAAAATTGTTGGTCAATTTTTCTTACTTTATTTCCCAAGATAAAAATTTTATAAAAACCCCAAATTTTTTATCTCCTTCCATAAAACCACATTCCATATGGCGTTTACCTGGTGGTCCACCACTCCACGCTCTGGGTGGACCTTACCAATTCTCTTGGTTACCATGATTCCCTCTATCGCCAATTGGGCTCAACAAGTCCGAAATTTTTGGCTCTACAACCAGGTTCTCATGACCTTCCAGCAGCAATATACAGGGATTTTATGGCCCTATGCTCACCAACTACAAGAGAAAATTTGTCTCTCTTCTACCCCCAACGAAATGGCTTTAACAACCAAGAATCTCGCAGAAACTATCCCAGTAGTTCCCACCCCTGTTACCAAAATTCCTGGGTCTGAAGTCTATTCAGTGTGATTTGCCGTTGAGATACTCCAAACCCTGACATTCCGCCACCGTTTCATGATATCCTATTTCCCAGCTCCATATCAAGTCGTATGGTCAGCAATGCCTCAGGCATTCTGGCTTGCTTTCTGGATGTTTAAGCATCCTGACTGGCAGGCTGGTCTAAACTTCTTCTGCTGTTTCCATGACATAATCAATCAACCATTACTTCCAGCCATTTCTGCCTTGTTTTTCAAATTGGGCGCTGCAGTGGTTACCCTCTACCAGATGAACGTGCAATCAGTTTTGGGTTGTTTGTTATTTGTTTGGTCACTTTCTGACTTTGGAAGACGCATCCACTTTATTTTGGAAACTTTCTTCAAACCACCCAAGAAGTGCAGACTGCATCTTCTCGCATTTTCTCCAACCAAGAAAAAGGATCAAGTATCCCCTCCCAAGAGATCGCCAATAAGGTTCTTGATGCTCTCTCCATAGTACAAATGAGGATGTCAATCGCACTTAATAATGCTTTGGTGATATCTCATGCCCAACAATGTCTCGCGTTGTTGGATGCCATAGATGGAGATGCCCGTTGTTGGTTGAGAAGTCTTTTACATTCTTCCTCACAAAAAGAAGATCCCATTCCCCTGCTGGCTGCTGTAACAACTGCCCTAAAACCCCATGTGTCCCAATCAAATCACTTACTCAGACTACTCCTAAACATGGCTGAAGCCCCTAGTTTGGCTTCCCTGATTTCCACCTTTTGTGAGCTGGCTTCCGTGTCAGACCTATCTACCAACATGCTTCAGGCAGTTTTTAGAGTGAGTTTGAATTTGGGTTCCACTCACCATGTGGCCTGGTCCACCATTCAGAAATCAGTGGATCAGATATGTGCCACCACAACTACTGTCAAAGCGTTACCTCACCACGTTTCCCCACAAAGAAGGGAAACTTTATGATAGGATTTCATAACAAAGATGTAGATGATACGCCTGATGCTAGAGTAGCTGTTGAAGTGGATCCTAACCCCTCCATAACCCCTGAGTTCAAATTGCCATTTCTGAGTCAACTATGAATGACTCTGTTCATGCCCAGACGGAAGAGACGATTTCTCCCACAATTGTACTCCCAATTTTTTTCCCCAGCTAAAAACCCTGGCCCTGGGTTTGACATGCCTGCTATCTCTCCAGTCATTCTCAAGTCAGTCGAATCTCCAAATAAACAGAATTCCGCTTACTTCCTTGTCCCTATGAGAATCAGTGTCAGTCCTCATCATGTATAATTTAAAAGCTCTAGTGGATACTGGAGCGGCAGGGAACTTCATGAGCGTCGAGTTGGCACAACAGTTCAAATTGGAAATGGATGTAGGTTCCTCCTTAATGGTGGCCTCATCTGATTACCAGTCTTTGTATGTTGTTTGTCGTCTGTTACACTTCTCAATCTACCAATATAACTTCTGCAATCGGTTTTTGCCCATGTCAAACCTGGTATTCCTGGTGATCTTGGGTGTGGGATGGTGGTGTTGAAAACATATGAAAATTCACTTAGAGTCGAATACATTGTCATTTACCAATGATGATTCAGAGGGAGAGTTCTCTTTGATTGACACCCTCAAAAAAAAACCCAGCTCCATCACTACCTTGGTTACCTCCATGGGCATCCCAGCCAATTTCCCTGAAAGCTTAATGCAAGACCGGGAAATTTTTGACATGGAAAAAGTGGACCATCTGCCAAAACATTCCAAGTATGACTGTGGATTTTGAACAACTCTTGAATTGGTGAAAATCAACTTCCCGTTGAATCCTCATACAGCGGAGGAAGAGGTCGCTCTCAATACCTGGTTGGATGATACGTTAAAAAAGGCTGGTTGTTCAAAGAAGCCTCTCCTGTCGCCTCCCCTATTGTATTTGCAAGAAAATCGGATGGATCACCTCGTCCTTGCATAGATTACAGTCACCTGAACAAAATATCAGTTACAGATTCCTACCCATTGCCCTTAGAACAGACAATTAGTCAGGCAATTGCCAAATCCTGTGTTTTTTCGAAATTGGATCTGGTGAACGCTTTCAATCAAATTTGAGTAATGAAAGGACAAGAGTGGCTGACCGCAATCTGAACAAGGTGAGGCATTTTTCAAATTTTGCGTAATGCCCTTTGGCCTGAAAAATTCTCCCGCTACATTTCAATGAATGATCAACAATGCATTAGGAGATCTCCGGTTCTCCTGCGCCATTGCTTATATTGATGATATCCTAGTCCATCCCCCAACTCCTGAACAACATGCAATCTACTTAGAAGCAGTGGTGGCTGCTTTGCATAAAGCAGGCCTGTTCCTCAAATCTTCCATGTGCAAGTTTTACAATGAAGAGGTTACATTCCTCAGAAACCTGGTACTTAAAGAAGGTGTCGCCATCCCCCCACCAAATTAGATACAATTTGAGAATGGCCAACCCCAACTACACAGAAGCAGCTTCGAAGTTTCTTGGGTACTATCATTTTTCTTAAAGAATCTTCCCCCACACTTTCTCAGTTGGCCGCACCGCTCCATCCCCTCACAGGGAAAAATGTACCGTTTTGTTGGACCCCCAAATGCCAGCAGGCGTTCAAATCGATTAAGGAAGTATTCATGTCTCCTCCCATTTTGAAACATGCCAATACTACCAAACTGTATATCATTGCATGCGATGCTTTGTCAGTAGCTGTGGGTGTGGTGCTGCTTCAAAACCACGATGGTTTCAAACATCCGGTCACATATTTCTCCCAAAAATTCACCACTATGGAGCAGTCCTGGGCCATATATGACAAGGAACTGGCTGCTGTTGCATGGTCATTAACTCATTGGTGGTACCTGTTGCAGGGTGCTCGTCATGAGTTAACAGTTCGCACAGATCACCAAGCTCTCTTGTATTTTTGCAAACCTCAAAAATTGGCACACTGGCAAGCCTGGACCTAACAGGACCTGTGCAGTTTTAATTTCAAATATGAATTTGTCAAAGGTGCGCTAAATGTCCTTCCCAATTTCCTAAGCTGCAGTCCCACTCACTGTCCCTTGGAACCTGAGGAAGAGGATCTCATTACTGTGATTCCTGCCACTCAAATTCTGTTGATTACTCCCTCCATTGTTTTCTCCACCTCGTTATCACCTGATGATCCATCATTGGCCCAGGTGTTAGCCAGTCAAATGGCCTGCCCTGAGGGTGTGGAGTTGATTGAACACTTGACTCACTAAAGTCTCAAACACTCCTTATATTCTTTAGAAGAAGGTCTCATTTACTTTTGTTCTCATGTTTTGGTTCCCCCCTCCTTCCACCTGAACATATTCCGCGCACACCATGATCCCCCTGCAGTTGGATACCCCGGCAACAAGAATTGCATTGCCTTGATCAAGCGAATCTTTAATTGGGCAGGACTGAAAAAAAAGGTTCCAGCTTGGATCGACAATTGTGTTGTTTGTGCTAGGGCCAAGTCAGACCGTTCCAGAAAAAATGGTCTTCTGCACCCTTTACAACAGATGGAAGGTCCATGGACCTCGGTGTCCATAGATTTCATTGTCAATCTCCCCTGCTCTAATAGTTTCACAGCGGTAATGGTAGTGGTATATTGCTTTACCAAATTTTCCTTGTTTATTCCTTGTACCTCTGCGATTACGTCAGAAGAAATGGCGCATCTATTCATTTGACATGTGTTTTCGATGTTCAGTCTCCCCCAGGAAGTTGTTAGCGACAGGGGTACTCAGTTTACCGCCCAGTTTTGGAATGAACTCTTATCAATCCTTAAGATAACCCCCTGTCAATCCATGGCGTATCACCCCCAGTCCGACAGCCAGACCAAGCAGGTTAACCAAGTTCTCAAATGATACCTGCGTTGTTATGCTGTAGCAGCGCAGGATACCTGGGCTGATGACCTGCCTCTTGCCCAATTTGCATACAATAATGTGACTCACACTTTCACAGGTTTTTCACCATATGAAGTAACATTGGGTTATAAATACATCATTCTCAGTTTGAACATGCTTGCAACCAGAAGTGCAAGCTGCCATAGATCATGCTGCCCATATTCAATCAACCCAAGCTTTGGTGCGGGAACACCCCACTAAAGCCATTGATGACTATAAGTGATTCACGGATCGCAAGCACCTTCTAGGTCATGACTTTACAGTGGGTTCTTATATCATGCTCAATACTCACCATTTGTGAATCCAAACCCCTTCCCGCAAATTCGCCAGCAAGCGTTTAGGTCCTCACTTAGTGGAGGAGGTATTGTGTAACAGGGCGTTCTGGTTGAAGCTCCCCGCGCATTGGAAGCAACACCCAGTTTTCCATGTATCCCAGATATCACCCTTTAAGGGTGTAATTCCCGTGGTCCCAGAACAAATTGTCATCAATAATGAGGAGGAAGCTGAATTGGAGGCCTTCCTGGCATCTCAGAAGTCACGACAATCAGTCCAATATCTTGTGGCTTGGAAAGGATATCCATCTTACAAAAACAGCTGTGTCAAGGCGCGCGATTGCGCAAATTGTATGGACCTGGTTGACGCTTTCCACACATCCCACTCCGAGGCTCCACGCCCACTTCAGAAGGCTGCGACGATTATGTCTATCAAGTTACCCAAAGCACATAAGAATGTGGCTCCGGTGCAGTTTCCCAGTGGGGGGGCCATCCCTTTGGGAAAAGGAAAGGGTAATATAAGTCTCAGGGAGTGTCCTTTGGCTCTCAATCGAGCTATCTTTCCATTCCCAAATAAGAAAACACCAAAGAGAATGGCGGTAACCCTTATCACCCAGGGCGATCTTGCCCACGTAGTTGATGAGCAATGGGTGACAGCCCATCCGCTTCAGATCCCACCCCCAATTCCCTCACTCACCTTGGCGGAACTGTTGCGGGGAATTAGTGAAATATGTGCTAAGATTATCAAACTGAAATTGGTCATATTTAATTTGGGTGGCAATCGGTCTGATGGCCAAAATTTGAATGGCTGTAAAAGTATGCAATATGAGATATTGGCTGGATTTCCTGATGGTCCCAATTTGACTCTAAATCAGTAGAGCAAAAATCAGGTGCCATCTTTGAGAGTTTGAAGTCCTCTGATAGTAATTTAGGTGTTGCACCCAATGGGCTACTCTTGACCAAATGAATGGTTAAATGACCGAGTGCAGGCGGGTTGGCCGTTCTGAACCTGTTTCCAACCAAATGGTCCCATTCATATATTGGATGGCCTTGGGGGATTCCCATCACTTATCAGGCTAAACGCCGTTGTGCCAACCATCAGAAACATAATCAACCCTGGTTCAGATGTTTGAGGGTGAACCAACAGAGTCTCAGCCTGCTGCCAAATTTTGTGATGTTGTTTCCTAAAGAATAAACCCCCCACTATCATCCAATTCGCCGGTTAGGCCAAATTTGGGGATCCTTCCCTGTCATTTTCACTACCCAATTGACCACTGTTTAATTGGTTCTATGGTACTGAGAAAATTGTTGGTCAATTTTTCTTACTTTATTTCCCAAATAAAAATTTTTATTTAAACCCCAAATTTTTATATTCTTCCATTCAACCACATTCCATATGGCTTTTACCTTGTGGTCCACCGCTCCACGCTCTGGTTGGACCTTACCAATTCTCTTGGTTACCATGATTCCCTCTATCGCCAATTGGGCTCAACAAGTCCGAGATTTTTGGCTCTACAACCAGGTTCTCATGACCTTCCAGCAGCAATATACAGGGATTTTATGGCCCTATGTTCACCAACTTCAAGAGAAAATTTGTTTCTCTTCTACCCCCAACGAAATGGCTTTAACAACCAAGAATCTCGCAGAAACTATCCCAGTAGTTCCCACCCCTGTTACCAAAACCCCTGGGTCTGAAGTCTATTCAGTGCGGTTTGCCGTTGGGATACTCCTAACCCTGACATCCTGCCACCAAAAGTTGTGTTATCCTAATTCCCAGCTCCATATCAAGTCATATGGTTGGCAATGCCTCTGGCATTCTGGCTTGCTTTCTGGATGCTTATGCATCCTGACTGGCAGGCCAGTCTAAACTTCTTCTGCCATTTCCATGATACTCTCAATGCCTCCAAGGAAGATCAAATTTATACCTTATTTGGAAACCTGAGGAATAAAGCTGAGTGACTTCTGAAGTTCAGCAGCTTTCTGAGGATGACCATGTGGACTCAGATTGAAGATGGACTTATGTATAAACAGGTTTGAACTTCTTAGCTACCCTATGTCTGCCCATTGGATAAAACAGAAACTGTCTTGTAGGGCCATTCAACAGTAGTCAATGGAATCTAAGGTAAAACCGTCAGTGGCTGCGAGAGCAATGTTACTGAGAAGTAGTGATTGAGTTAATCCAAGACGTCATAAATTCTTGTCTTATTTGTGATAATCAGAAACCTTTTAATCTGACATATCAGCACCATGTCGTGGGTCCTACTGCCCCATTTGCAACCATCAGTAGCAACATTGATGATCTGCTACCTATGGCAATGTATGGACATCAGTATATTATATAAGTGGATGACTAGTTCAAAGAATGGGCTGCGGCTATCTCAGTTGCCTCACCCACTTCTAAAACAACCGCTTCTTTTTTACTTAAACAGGTCTTCACCCACAGCATTAGCCCAGTTAATTTTATTCAATAATGGCACCTACTATGTGCTTTGAATAATTGTTGACTTTAATTTGGTGATGGGCAGTTATCCCTCCTTTACTGCGCATAATATGTAACAGATAGCTACATTTTTCCTGGTGTAGAAAACCTCACCAAAGTTAAGTCCAATAATCCTTGGTCTTAGTCCTGAACCCTTAAAGGTCACCAATGTACTCTTTAAGTCTTTTAACAGAAATGTGTTCTGACTTTGACATCCTGAGCTGAGGGAAATAGTTTTATAGATGCAGAAACTGGGGAAATCAGTTTAAAATTAATATGATAAGCTGTTAAAAAGTTAAAGAATTTGTCAAATTTTTAAAATCTTAAATTCACTAGAAAGCGAAAATTCTTGGTTCAGATTAATTTTTTAATAGCTTTAAAACTATTTAAAATCTTCCCTTTAAATTTCATGCCCTGGCTGAGAAAGGATTTAAATTTCTTTTCTATTTAAATTTTTAATAAAGTTTAAAAGTTACTTGCTTTAGTATCTTATAATCTATTATTTTTTTATTAGAAAAACACTAGTTGAAACTTTTGTAATGGCTAGACTCCATTTTCTGCCATGTATAACCCTCAACTTTGGTGTGAAATTTCCCTCATGTCGTGGAATGTTATGCTAACTCCAATGTGTCTTATTTCACCACTTTCTGCCGCAGTTCCTATGCTACTTAACTCAACTCTCAGGAACACTTGTCCCAGATGGTTGTAGTCAGTTTAGTGCTTTTTGTCAAAAATTTGACTTGAAACATAACCAAAATAACCTAGTATGTTTCTTTCACTTTCTTGGCCACATTGCCTGTTCTGGCACCTTTTGCCTGGCGCTTTCCCTTCTACAACCTCCTACGCTCAGTTTTCTATTACATTATCTGAGAAAAGCCTCAATTTATTGTGACTTTTTTCCCCAGTTGAATGTCTAGAGTCTGCCAACCCTCTCAGAGTTGTCACTTTTTGAAGCGGTTCACTTGGCTGGTACTGATTCCCTCCAAGACATGGTTGTTACCTTCTTAAAAGGGTGTGCTTTTGGTGTTTCGCGGCTCCCCTCACTTAAGACGCTCATACAGTGTGCAATACATGGCACTACCAGCTTAAACTTCCCACAATCATGCGATTCAAAATTTATTAAGGAGATCTTAATAACGTTGTCCAACCTTAGGGCTTACATATATCTCAAGGAAAGGACTTAGCTGACATACTACTCTTTTGGCTGCTGCTCCAAGTGATTTCAGAGGTAGCTCACCAATGGTTATTCTCCGCAGTTAAACTAATAGATCCTTCCTGGAATCCCTCCCAGCGTTTATACCTTTGTCAACCATGAGAGTTTCCCCTCCACCTATAGGGACTATACTTCCTTTGTCCACTTGGCCAAGAGATCCCACTACGGCACAGACTTGCATCTGTTCCAAGAAAATGCATCAAGGCTGGATTTTCTGAACAGTTGAAAATGACCTCCTCTGCAAGTCCCTGGATAACACTGGCGCTGCCCTTGGCATATGGGATAACCCTCCCCCTCCTTATCTTGGACATGTCCATTCTTGCGTTCATTCTGTGAAACAGTATCTGCAATGTCAAGCCTACTTTACCGCGGAACTTCAGATCTTAGAACTTGACAATTCCTTTTATGCTGTGCACCCTCAGGGAACGTATTATGGTACAACTGACGCCAATCAAGTTTTTAGATCCCGTTGTTACTTATCCAGCTGAGGTCCTAGCTGTAATGGACACCTTTAACATGAACATAGAATATTCCCCCTCTGTACTATCCAGGAAAATTTAAAACCAGCAGTGAGCTAGCTGGAAGGTTATACTGAAACCTCGTTCATAGGTTTGGGTCTCCTCACCACTGGACCTGCACCTAGCGCTCCATGGAGAACGTCTCACTTTTGTCCTCAAAAGTATAGGTGGTAATTAAGTCTAATCCGTTGATTCAAAGAATTTACTTCACTCTACCCACGGACCTTATGTTGCTATTTTAGAACTCATTCCACTTGTCCAACCTGTTGCCAAGTTGCCCAGTAGAACAACTCTTTCTAATTACTCCAGGGTCACTTTTTTTGCTGACCCTATCCATAAATGAGTAAATCTTGAAAATGATTGAAGACAAACTCGCCTTGGTCAACCCCACCAGAAGCTCGACTGTCCTTACTGGTATAATTTCATGCAATAAGGATCTCCCTCCCGCTTAATATAGAGCATTAAACTTACCCTACACCGTTTAAATCCCGTGGGCAACCCACTGGAAATGTGAAGTCATACGCTGTTGAATCCTCAGGGGATATTCTCACCTATACTTCACCCTCTGGTCTTGGAGCCATCTTAGCGTCCCTTGGTTACATAGAAAATAAATCCTTTACTGCGTACTCCTTGTTCATGGCCATTTTATCCTTTGATGGGATGTATTTTAAAGCGTTCACTTTGGTGGATACTGGCGCTACTGAAAAACTTTATTTAGCAAGAGCTGTTGGAGTCCCTGGACCTTCCCTTAGGGGTTGGTCAGTTTAGAAAGTGGGAGTCATCAACTATCCCAAGCTACCATATACTATCACCTGTTCCTTTTGTTGCAGGAGATGGGCACTTTGTGGAGAGCTTCTCCTAGATTAAAAACTTCTTGTACCCTTTTATTCTGGGTGTTGGCTGGTGGCGAAAATTTGACATCTTTGACAATCTCATGTAATCTACTATGCATGCGAAGTTCCCTGGAGGAGTCTCAGTTACCATCCCTTGTCTGGATGGAAGCTATGGCTACCCCAAGAATATGAGGCCCTCCCCCTAAGGGAAGCCTAGCCTCCATTCAACAACTGTCACTCTGACCCCAGAACCTATCCTGCCTGAGTGCATTCAAGGATATCTGAACATGTTTAATCCCCCTAAGACCTGACCAGTACCTGAGCACACCAAGTTTGACTTTGAATTTAAGTTGACTGTTAACCTCATCAAGGTATCCTCTCCCATTTTATCTCTTGTCCTTGAGGGAAGAGGAGGGTATGAATTTTTGGTTAATGAAATGCTTTCCAAGGACCAATACTCAAAAAATCTTCACTGGTTTGAGCCCCCTCCTGTTTCTAAAGATTCTGATGTTTCTCTGCGTCCCTGCGCTGATTATGACAATCTGAACAACATGTATTACCTGACCCCTCATCTGATTCCCTTGGAGAAGCAGATGACCCGCTTAAGGAGAAGGCTAAGGTGTTCAGAAAGCAGGATTGCCCTAACGCAGTCAAACAGATTCGTAATAAAGAGGGCCAGGAGTGGTTGACATTTTTTGTATTCAGAAAGGCATCTACTTGTTCAGGGTCATGCTTTTTGAATTAAAGAACGCCCTTTCCTGCTCTGAAAGGTTCATTTATGCTGTCTTATGGGACCTTGTGGAATGTACGATATCATAATTGGATGTCATACTGTTCTTCTCCCCAGATGCAGAATATCATGCCTGCCACCTTATATCTGTCATGGAGTGACTTGCACAGGCGAACTTTATATTAAACTAGCAAGTGCGAGTCCTTCCAGCCCAAGGTTGAATTCTTGGAGATTTTATCTTCTCCCACGGCCACATGATTGCCTCAGACAAAGAAGCACCCATCCATGACTGAGCTAATCCCTCATCTCTCACAAAGTTTCAAAGCTTCCTTGAGATGAGTAACTTCCTAAAGAAGTTCACCCTAGCTATCAGTTGTTGCCGCCCCTATCTACACCGCATTTGGTAAGAAGTTATTCAGTCTGACCACTGTAGGAATTTTGCTGATTTTGAAGGGCAGGTACTTCAAAGCTACACGATTGTTAGTCACTAGTAGCACCAACAAATTTCCTAGGGATCACTTTCTTCATATGGGAAATCTAGACTGAAATGCATCATTTTGAAAATCTCTGTTCAACTAAACAGAAAAAATATCTAGTTAAAGATAAGCAATCTCCGAATAGAATCTGTATCATTGAGGTAAATTTCTGCTAAAAATGCAGAAAATTTCTCGTGTAAGGGGCAGGCACTCTCTCTAGATAAACTAGGCAAAAGTAAATAACAAAAGAGTTAATAGATTAAGTTTAAAATTTAATGAGAATTAATTGGTACTTTAAAATGTACCAGAATTGAACAGATATAATAAAATAAAGGATGGGATATTTCAGATAACTAGAGATAGGCATATACCCCATGCTAGGAAAGAAGTAGATTTGGGAATGTAGGAGGTAAAGGCAGAATTTAGGTTCAGGGCTATAGTAGATTGGTATTAATCTTTGAAAGCTTTAGTGAGATAAAGGTAACACAATTTAAGTGGTTTCCATTATCTTCTATTGAAAAGGCAACATACAGGAAGGTAGAATAGGTGATATAAGGCATAATATGTGGCGTTATGTAATGATTTGGGTAGAAAAGTTAAATGATGAATACATATCAGGCCTAATATCAGGATGTATAGTAGCTCAGCTAAGGCGTTCTTCCCTATCTTATTGGCCAGTGGAGTAAAAATAAGGTGAATCATCCCAAGTTAGTTTAACTGTGAGTTGAGAGTTACTAACCGTTTTATGCTAGGTAGTCAGGGGTAATAATTTTGGAACATAAGAAAATATTTTAATAACTGAGGCAAGCTGACCAGGGGACGGCATTACCAAAAGAAAGAAATGACATGAAACCTGAGCAGAATCAACTCCATCAAAGAAATTTTTTCCACCTCCAGATCAGTTCTTGAATTTTCTGGTTACATCATGGGTAAGGTTTTCGTGCTATTAGACCTACTAACCGCCAATAAATTCCTTTGGCTGACACCCTGATCGATGTGCAAAGGGCAGAAATTGAACCCACAACCTTCAGGTTGGTAGCCATATGCCCTACTGACTCGCCTTCCAACCCCAGAACTTAAGAAAATAAAACATTGATTAAATTGTAAATATAATAGGCCGAAATTTAAGAAGAAAGTAAAAGTATTGTGAGCCCAAGATCAAGGCTTCACACCTATTAAAAAGAAGTCTGACAATGTCCCTTAGCCTTGACTGGGGTTGGTAAAGGTTTTGCTAAAATTGGACAGCCTCATTAGGGTCCCAAACTACCAGAGTTGGTTTGGAGGTGATAACCTAAAGTAGTTGGTTTAGTATTAGCTTGTGAGTAAAAGTTGAGTTTTAATCTCAAAATCTGTAGGCAGTCAGTTGTAGGAAAGTATACCCTATGAATTTCATTTGCCTAAAAAAAATTCAATTTTTGAAGTGGCGAAAATCCCAAGGTTAATTAGTTCATTTTGCTTAGTAGTAGAACCTTAATTTCAGTATCAAGTTGGAAGAGCTGAGTTTTTGATAAAAGGTGGTTGGTGTAGTTTTGGTTCCAAAATATAGTTCATCACTGTAAATTCAAAGTGGTTTATGTTTTGGTCAAGATAGTCATTAGCATCCACTTGGTAGTTGTGTTAGACAAGGGAAGGCTTGGTAACAGGCTAGGCCATAACATCAAGGTTTAGATCAGTTGGCTTGGTTTTAATATTAAGGTAATGAAAATGACTTTTGGTAAGTAACTGAAATTAATAATTTTGGCAGGATATCTAGATCCTCGAGTTCAAGATGATTTTTGGTGGCATATTTTCACTGGTTGGCTCTGATAACTTGCTATCATTTCATTCTAATTTAGAAAACATTGTGTTATCTGAGAGAAATTGATCCAAAAAAGGGTTAAAATGGCAAAGGCGAAAATTTTTATTTGGCCATTTAAAAAAAGTGAGGTTTTTTGATTTTGGCCTCAATTAGATTCAATATGGCAGCTGGACAGGTTGTAAATTATCCTAAAGGCAGAATAAGTAATCATAAAGAAATTACATGTCAGCAGAAAAATCATGAATTAGTGGAAAAAAATTAAGAACAAAGCTATGTGTAAAATAAAAAATGGTTGAGAGGCAATTTCTTAAAATCTTTGGATTTGTTTTAATTTCTTTAGGAAATTTTAATTTACCCCTATTAGCAGGAAATTCTAAATTTTTAGTAAAAAGTAAATAATAATGATAATAAAAAGGGTTAAAAATAAAGTGGTAAAAGAGTAGGCAATATGGTCTTAAGTGTACTCAGCTTATCTAACCTGAATTTTTTGTCAAGGATTTCAGTCAATTTGGCCAAAGAAAATGGTTATGGCGCCAAATCATTTGGTTAAGCTAAATTGGTTAAGAAATTGTAAGCCTCACTGTTGGGAAACAGAGAGGCGTGGAAGTTAGTAGAGTTGGTTGCTTTGTTAGGCTCATTGGGAGTTTTGATGTAGCCCTAGAATTAAATTCAAGATTTTATTGTTGGGTTTTGTTGGCCCTGATTTGTGTGATGGGGCAGTAAGGAGCTTCAGCATGGGGATACTTTGAAAGCACTGAGGCATTTGGGTTGGTTGTGCTAATTTTTTTGCTGAAATAAAGAGGGGCATAAGCGCAGAGGAATGGAGAGGGCGCTGCGGCATTTTTTAGCTATTTCATTGGTGAGATAGCAAAGAGCGTCAGCGCAGGAAAATGAAGAGTTTGCTGAGGATTTGATTGGTTATTTCCATTTCATACTAGGCAATAGCAGTATTTTTCCAGCTCACTTTTGATTTGTTTTACTTGCTCCCTACAGTGGAAACTGCCATAATGATTTAGTTATAGGGAGGTGAGTCTTTAGCTTCACGTCCTAATTTAAGGGCTACTCTGTTAGCTCAACGTCTGATTTCATTGATATCTTGTAAAATCTTGATTTACAGACGTCCAATTAATAAATGTATTTGAGTTGAGAAATATATTCAGTCAGTTTGGAGCCAGGTAAGGTGATGATTTATTTCATCCAACTGTTCTTCATAAGACGCGGCATGGTCAAGGGAATTAATAATGCTGAATTTAGACCTATTGATTGACCTCTTGGTGTTTACTCATCTTCTTATCACTGATTTTGTCCATTGTGAAGGTATAACTTCACCACTTAGCCTCAGAAGGGACCTGTCAGGGGGCACAAGTTGTAAAATCTTTTGTTATTTGAAGATCAGGTCCTTTGAAGGCTACATGATTATTAGTCATTAGTAGCACCAGCGGAATCTCCTAGGGATCACTTTCTTCCTAGGGCAACTCTCTCAATGGAAATGCATCATTATTGAATCTCTGTTAAACCAAACAGGCAAAATCTCAAGTCAAAGCTAGGTAATCTCTTGATAGAATTAGTAACATTGAGTCAAATACCTGCTAAAACTCAGAAAATTCTCTACATAAGGTGCAGGCAATCTAAAGATAAACTATGCAAAAGTGAATGACAAAGATATAATAGATTGATTGTAACTTTATTGAGGACTAAATTATAATTTAAAACGTACTGGAATAATATTAAGAATAAAAAAATGAAGGAAGGGGATAATCCAGATGGTGAGAGATAGGCATATACCATGTGCTAGGATAGAAGAAAATTTGGGAATGCAGGAGGTAAAGGCAGAGTTTAAGTTTAGGTTATAGTGGATTAGGCTAAATCTTTGAGAGCTTTACTGGTATAAAGGTAACACAATTTAAGATATTTTATTTATCTTCCATTGAGAAGGCAACATATTGGAACGTTGAATAGGTGATACAAGGCATAATATGTGGCGTTGTGTGATGATGTGGGTAGAAAGGTTAAACAATGTGTACATATCAGGCCCAATATTAGGATATATAGTAACTCAGCTCAGGCATTCTTCCCTAACTTATTAGCTATTGGAGAAAAAATTGGGCTATTTATCCCAATTTCATTTATTTATGAATTAAGCATTATTTTTTTTAGTACTAGATGGTCCCAACCCGAGTTGAATTAAGCATTTTTTTTTAGTACTAGATGGTCCCAATTGAATTAAGCATTATTGATTGTTTGATGCTAGATAAATTAGGGTTATTAATTTGGTCCTTAATCTCTATAAAACACTGATTAGAATAATATATAAAGGCTTAATTGCTTAAATAAAAAATTGTGAGCCCAAGGTCAAGGCTTCACACCTACTGTTAAGTTTTCAGCTGATGGTGCAAGCTAAAAAGAACTAAACAATGAAATTGAGGATATAAACTCACTTTTCAAATGAAACTCCTGCTCATAATCAGTAAGTAGATTCTCCAATAATCCTCAATAAAAGCCAAGTAACTCTGGTATGCTCACCATTCTTAAGTCTACTGGCACCAACAAATACAAGACCTTCCATCTTTGTACAAAATCAGGAAATTATTCCTCTATAAACAGGACTACTTCTCTATCAGGCAACTATGTACTTCTCTTGGGAAGAATAAACACACACAACTATCTAATATAGATGTAATGGCAACAGATATGAATATCAGACAGATGACAGTGGGAAATAATTAATAAACTAAGCCACAGTAGTTATAATGATCAATAAAATAGTAAATGATGATTAATTGATATTTTACTAATCAGCCAGGCGCTGGTAGTATATACCTCTCAGGCATCTCCTGGCCGATCTCATATGTTAGATGAGTTCATTCATAATATGCCAATCCTCTGCTGGTCATGGCAATAATTATGAAAAATCCTCAAGTCAATTTGGCCCATGTGTTGACTAAAAATAACAATCATTTCAGCCTGATTGAAGGCAATTTTACTCTCATAACTGGGACGACTTTGGGTTTTGAACTCAACATCAAAATCTTCCCAATTAGAGCTATGTCATAATTTGACATCTAACAATAAATGGAGAATAAAATATATATGATCATAGAAGATGACGCACCTCAATTTGGGACGTTGGCAGGCCTCTCAATAGCACTAAATATGCCCATAATTGGGACATCTATGTTTAAGTGCTTAATTATCAATTTCATCAATCAAACCCAACTTCTGCCTTAGTGCATTAAGATTAATGCAATAATTTAGGAGGTGCAATCTTGTTAATGTCATGAGACCACTTTACACCCAAGTGGACCCATAATTGGCCATAACATGATATTATGGCTATTATTAGCTACAATAATTGGGCACCTCAGATGCAGTTAGAGTGGTTATGAGGTGAATATGATTTATCAGATTATGCAGATGAATCAGGAGGATCAGAGGATCCATCAATGGAAGTAATCTATCAGCATTGATAGTTTTCTCAAAGGGTTTATTTATAAGTCAACCATCAAAATCCAACACTTACTTACTCAGAAAAGTCCAACAACCACAGAATGCAATTCCGCGTTCCACGCCATTATATCTATACTTTTGTCCAGCCCAGTGCTAGCTCATGAAGACCCCAGCCACCACTTTATTGTCACCACAGATGCTTCCAACTTTGCAGTAGGAGCAGCTCAGTAGCAGTAAAAGGGCTGGAGTGGAACATACTATTTTTTATTAATCCAATAAGTTAACCCTGGAGCAGCTCAATTATGCTATTTATGATAAGGAACTCAATGCTGTTGATGAGAAAGTACAGCATTGGCGCCAACTGTTTAATTCTAAGTGGCCCTTTACTGTCTGCACTGAACACAAAGCGTTGATGTACTACTGCACCCCCAGAAGCTGTCCCCTCACCAGTCCAGTGGTTGAAATTCATGTCATTGCTTGATTCCCAATATGATTTCATTAAGGGTACCCAAAACTTGTTACATGATGCCCTATCCCAGAAACCTGACGTCTCCCCTGCCCAGCAATAGTTGACGCCCACAATACCCAGGTGTTGATTAAGCTGAAACTGGTGAAGGAGAGCCCACCGGCCAACCCCTCAGCTTTGTTTATGATGGGCTCTTTGGGAGGGGAAACTGACACCCATGCCTGCGTTGGTTTGTTTTACCCCTGTTTGATGACTATAACAAGATTAAGTAGTCTTTCCAGAGGAATAATGAACCCCTCAAAAAAGGTTGTCAGTTTCTAGATGTGGTCACTCTTCATCAAGACAAGTCATGGATACCAACTGGACCCCTGAAAGAGGAGGTGATTCGCAAAGCTTATGACTCTCCAACTGCTGAAAAATTGGCAAGGACAAGATGCTTAAGGTGGTGCACCGATCCTAAAGTTGGAAATGCATTGCCACAGATGAGGCTAAATTCACAAAGTTTTGCTTAACGTGTAACCAGTTGAAATCTAAACGCCTGTGGAATGCTGGGCTGCTTGTTCCCTCCAATCTGCAGAGTGCCTTGGGCTTCAATGTCCATTGATTTTATTGTGGAACTTCTCCTGCCCCAGGGTTATTACGCAGTAATTATTGTAGTGGATCGTATCACTAAGGTGTCCCATTTCATCCCATGCAATACTAAAATTACCTCCATCCATACAGCCCGCCTCTTCGTGGATCATATCTAAGACTACATGGCCTTCCTAAGGAGATTGTCAGCGATTGTGGCCCCAATTCACTGCTCAGTTCTGGAAGCCTTACTGATTATCTCAGGAATCTTCCCCTGCCACTCTAAATCTTATCACCCCCAGTTAAATGGACATGTAATGAGAGTGTCTAAAACTCTCCTGTTCCCAGTGAAGTGGTGCGCGGTGCACAACCTCACCATCAGGGAACTTGTAATTATCAAGAGGGTCAACAGGGCACCGCTGAGGATGCCGGAATAGAGGGGACCCAGGTCAAAGTAGTACAACTCAGGATAAGATAGTAAATAACTGTTAAATGATAATATTTGCTTTGACCCCAAAGGGGAGTCTTTATTCAAGTTGGGATCTGTTCAGGAGTTTAAGGAAACCTCACTGTGGAGGGACCAAGACTGCCCAGCGGTTCACCAGATTTGGGTGATATTTGGTTTGAAATAAAATGATAAACGTTGATGAATTCATCAAGGAGGTCCGTGGACTGGTTCACCCAAGGCACCATTTAATAAAGATGTAAAGATAACAAGGGACTTGTTAGGAGAAGTCAACCAACGTGGAAGTTTAGTCCTGAGGAAACATAATTAAACTATTGAGTTTTCATCCATTGGAGGAAGTGGTGCTAAGCCCAGGTGCACCAATAAGTGCACGCGTCCATTGGCCAGGGTACTATATCTCAAGATTGACAGAACTCATTTTTATTTATTGTAAACATGGCCAACCTGATTTTAATATTTAAAAATTTGAAAGGTTTTTAAAAACATGTATGCAGATCAACTGAACCAAAAAAAGTCATTAGTAATATAGCTAGTGCATTTTAACGCTCTTGCCATAACACAGAGCTATACGTCATGCACATCCATAGGTTGACCTGGGAATATATGCCTTACCCAGCGCAGTCTATGGTATGTTTGAGGTCAGGAAGACCTGACATCTTCAGCTTTATGACCTACTTATGACTAGCTAAATACTTGCAGTTGTCACCCTCAATTATGTCATCAGGACATGACATTAACCTCTCATTCTTTTGAGGCTCCACCCTCCTCCATGGGATTTCACCTGGGAAAGTTTTTAAATGGGGCCAGCTTCATAGCCGCGATAGTTTTCTGAGACTTGGGTCCTAAAGTCTCAGGGAACAGCTGTGAAAAACTTTGATCAGATTCTGGGCATGGGAGCAATCATGCGATGGTTTCAACTGTTTTCTGCTGCATCAAATCCCTTCCAGATATTAGGTACTCAAGCCTTATTCTGACTCTGAGGGAGGCTACAATCTTCTCTACTTCCCACTCCGAACCCCATCTACAAGATAAGCCTCTGGAGTATCATGTGGATGGCCCTCAAACAAATTAAGCTTGCTTTCATGGAAGACCAAAAAGATCCATAATGAGGGTGAAGATCCAACTGGTATGAGGCTTGACCTGATATTCTGACAATGCGGTAATACCCTAACAATTCCAATATGACTGGATAATAAGCCCTAAGTCAATATGGCAGAATGTATGGAATCCGCTGGAATCGAACTGGTACTGGTAATTTGAGCAAATTGAAATGAGGCATTTGGTGAATCGAGAGGATTTATGCTGAGATTTGATACAAATAAGTGTAAGTCAAAAAGGAAAGCAGAATAGAAGAGTACCAAGCTGGGGATGCATCTGGCTGAGGAACCAAGGTATAAAGAGTCTGATGGAAGCTACAAGGGGGAGGTTTTTACAAGAAGAGAAGCGCACAGATAAGTCTGCGATTTATAGTAAATTAAAAGTCACATTAAGAGGCAATAGCTCCATACTTATTTATTAAAGTTTTATTATAAGTCAGAGATCCTCATATCATCTGACATGGTTGCTCAGTGGCTCATACCCTGTGCAAAACCAACTAAGCGGAATCAAGCCACAAACGCTGAGGATTAACATACCCAAACCTCAATTGGTCCCAGTTTTTTACATAGTTGCTTGATGGGGATGTTTTTATCATCCAGAATTATAGGATCTTCTTCTTTGTATGCAGGACCAACCCATCTCTTCACATCTGCATTCACCTTGTAAGCTTGCATAGCTGAATCTAAGTTTGTGAACACCCCCTGGTGCACTTTCATAATCATTTTGAAAAGTCCACCAACGCTTCCACCTTGGATCAACAACAGGGCTCCATGTTGAAGGCGGGATTGAAGCCATAGTTGGCGTATTAGGGGGAACAACCAATTGATGCATGTTGGGCGTTGTTATAGCTTAATTGTGCCATGGGAAATGGGTAACCCAATATGAATGATCCACAGCAGTGTAACACCACAGGAACTGATCCAAGCGTTGGTTCACTCATTCAGTATGCCCATCTGATTGGGGTTGATAGACCTTTGAATGTCAGAGACAGATCTGTATAGTCTACACGACTCTTTCCAAAAAACAGGTAAACTGAGGTCCATGATTGCTAATTATGTATTAAGAGACTCCCTAAAGAGCAAACGCATGAGAGATGAAGAGCCTAGTCATCTCAGCCGCTGTTTCCATGGTCCTTCAGGGAATAAAGTGGGTGAATTTCATTAAATGGTCCACCACTCCATGATGACATCGTAGCCATCAGATACAGTTAATTCCGCAAAAAATCTACTGATAAAGAAGTCCAAAGCCCTTCAGCCTTTTAGTGGTACCTAAAACCCGCTAGTGGTTGTCAATTTGGTTTCATATGATAGCAGATCAGGCACTCCTTACAATACTTTGGCCTGCGCGGCTGTTTCCTTCTAATTTTAGGTGCATCAAATTAGCAATAGAGTCTTCATCTTTTCAGATATAAAACGGTGATTCTCTCATGAAGGTCCCGGATTTTTTCTTGTGAAGTGGCCCGGTGGGAACCCATAGGCGCCTATGAAACATAACCATCTCATCCTTGACATGGTAACCCCAGGTAATGTCCTACTGATTCAACGCACTCTTGGCAAGGAATATAGTATATTTAGCTGATAAAGGCTGCGAAAGGACTACTTTCTGGACATACTATATTCCTCTGCATTTTCCAGAGAATCAAGCGCTGGTCTGTGAGCCAAGGAAGAGGGAAGTTGAGGCACAATCTTACCTGGTGAAATCAACTGGGTATTATGCACCACAACCTCCTTAGGATTAGGAGCTAGTGCAGGGTTGCAGTTCAGCGCAACCAAATCATTCTCCTTGCACTTAGTAAACTCATAGGAAAACACAATTTTGGGCTAGGGTCTTATGCCAGCGGGTTTAATGTGGGGTCAAGTTAAGAGGTGCGTGGTAGTGCGGCAAGGAAAAGTGGTCTTTATGTATGTGGAAAGGTTGGGATGATCCATGCAAGTGATGACGCCAATAAGTCAGCGCCTCAACCACTTCCAACTACTCTTTGGCATAAACAGTGTAGTTTAACTCAGGCAGGGACATTTTCCAAGAAAAATATCTTACTGGATGCTCTACTTCATCCTTGCTTACATGTAATAAGGCAGCTGCTATTGAGAAGTTGGAGGCATCAGTAGGCACAATGAACTACTTTTTGATTCTAAATGTTGAAGGACGGATGTGTACAACTGAGTGCACTTTACTACTTGGAAGGCATCCTGAAAAACGGGTGACCACTGGAGCATTTTAGCTACACTTGCCTTATACTTGCGCGCCGCCACCTTAAAAAGATTTGGTGTGAATTTCTCAAGAAACGTACACTTCATCAAAAAACACCTCAATTACTTGACCAAAGTTGGGTTGGGACACACATAAATCTCCTTCTCCGTGTATGGAGTTATCATGTGGCCTTGGTCAAACATGACGTTGCCCAGGAAGGTGACCTGGTACTTGAAAACTAACACTTACTAATCTTCAGTGTAAGGTTGGCTGCCTTTAGCCTCTCCACCACTTTCCAAAGGTGTACTGCATGGGACTCATTATTAGGCTAAAAAACAAGAAAATTATCCATTTAGGCAACCGCGCATATCCTCAGCAGGTCTTCCAAAGCTGCATCAATATGGCGTTGAAAGATAGCAGGGGCATTTTAAGCCCAAAGGGCATAACCTGAAATTGGAAAATTCCTTTTCTGGTATGGAATGCGGTTATCCAATAATGTCACTTCATGATCCAGATCTGATTAAACGCGTAAAAACAATCCAGTTTGGAGAAGACCTTTGCTTCTCCAAAAAGTGTGCAGTCTGTGAGTCCAGTGGGATGGGATGTAAATTTGGTACAGTGACATTGTTTAGGTTCTTATAATCTATGTATGGGCATAAAGTACCATTGGCTTTCTCCACAAAGAAAAGTGGGGAGCATACTGGGGAGGTAAGCTGAAAGATCGCGCATATAGCTAACTGCACCTTAACCCACACATATAATGCTGCAGCCTTCCATATGGTCAAAGGGTAAATTGGGGAAGATATATGCTCAAACCAACAGTGAGCTTGAGCACGCAATCAAACTTAGAATGAGCAGAAAATAAATAAGCTGAAGTTGCATAAAACAAAAATTCTAGACCCTCCAAACATAAAGGTAAAGGTACCTCCAGTGAGGGCAATAACAATAAAGTGAGATCAAGAGTGTGGATATTAGTCCAGTGAGGCAGATCTCTCTGAAAATTAGCCTCAGCCAAAAGAACAACTAATTCATGATTATTCTTCAGAGCTAAGGACAAGGTATTATCTTAAAAGTTGGTTCTGAAGTCAAACTTTCGTCACCACTCTACACCTAAGATAATGAGGTATAAGAGGTTTTTGATTGCTTAAAAATGGTCCATCAAAAGATACTTGTCCACTTGATAAACCACTAACCCTAGAACCTTCATGGTAGTAATACCTTGAGAAGCCCCCCTAACCATACCACCTGTCAAGTAACTAAGCTCAAGGTAGTTGGCTAGGTCATAGTCAATAAAATTCTTAGAGGCTCCAGTATCTACCAAAATAGTTGTCTGAATTTTCCTTAAAGGGATGAAAGGGTGGCACTTAACAAAAAATTATCCAAATGATCTTTATTTAAAGTAGACAATGCCAAATCTTAACCACAAAAATCTTCTTCAGGTGTTAGCATACCTCCAGGGTATGTTTTCAAATCAAGTAATGGAGAGGGATAGTTGGCCACTCTTACTACAGAAGTCACATATCCCACCATATTTCTGCAGTCGCATAGACGTTTTTATATTGTAAAAGTAACTCCTTCTTCAACGCCTGTGTTCTTTGGATCATAGTAGGGGTCAAGCGTGGGTTCTCTGGGTCATTTTGTATAATAAAATGGGTTCCATATCAGAGTCATAAGAGAAGATATTTGGCTCTTTTTTATATAAGGAATCGGCGTTAATAAAACGTAATTTGGGCTGAGAACAGCCCCATACCCATAGCAGTGATGGGCGGTGCATCGTCAATTAAGGCCATCACCACCAAGCCCTTCATTGATGATCCCAACTGTACCCTCCAGACGCATTTCTTGAAAATAATCATATTAATCTACCATTTTCTGTATATTTCGGTGGAAAGTTGAGGAATCATGACTCCCAGATTGTGAAGCGTTTAAATACATCATGTATGAACAAGAATAGTGGGCACTTCTCAGTTGGAGGTAGCGGAAATAACTCAAGGCTTCCCAACCATTGACCAAATGAGAAAACGGTGGTGAACCCCATTGATGCTGTGCCAAATGGCAGGCACACCCAATCTACACTTGGCAAAAAACCTACACGGATAATCTTAGTGCACATAAATAAAAATGGTTGGTTGACTACTGTAAGGAGATTGTCTGAAACTCTCCAGAACCCATAGAATTTGTTCATGGTGCACAACCACACCATCAGGGAACTAGACATTATCAGGATGGTCAACAGGGCACCGCTGAGGATGCCGGAAGAGGGAACCCAAGTCAAAGTAGTACAACTCAGCATAAAATAGTAAACAACTAATAAATCATAATATTTGGTTTGACCCCAAAGGGGAGTCTGTAGCCAAGTGAGGATCTGTACAGAAGTGTTTGGATACCTCACTCTGGAGGTCCAGGGCTGCCCAGAGGTGCACCAGATTTTGGGATATTTGGGTAGAAATAAAATGATAAACGTTGTTGAACTCATCAAGAAGGTCCATGCACCGGTTCACCCAAGGCACCATTTAATAAAAAATGTAAAAATAATTGGGGATTTATTAGGAAGAAGTCAATCAACGTGGTAGGTTGGTCTTGAGGAAACATAATTAAACAATTGAGTTTTCATACATTGGAGGAAATGGTTCTAAGTCCAGGTGCACCAATAAGTGCACGCGTCCATTGGCCAGGGTACTATATCTTAAGATTTAAAGAACTTAAATTATTGATTGTAAACATGGCCAACCTAATTCTAAAATTTAAAAAATTGAAAGGGTTTTAAAAACATGTATGCAGATCAACTGAACCAAAAAAAGTCATTAGTAATATAGCTAGTGCATTTTAACGCTCTTGCTATAACACAGAGCTATACATCATGCACATCCATAGGTTGACCTGGGCATATATGCCTTTTTACAGCGCAGTCTAGGGTATGTTTGAGGTCAGGAAGACCTGACATCATCATCTTATAGGCCGTCTGACGACAAACTAAATCCTTGCAGTTGTTACAGTCAATTTTGTCATCAGGCCATGACAAGACAAACAGAGAGGGTGAAACAAGGTTTGGGAGAAATTATTGCGTAGTTATTCCAATGCTGAACAGAGCAATTGGTCCTCTTACCTCCCACTGGTGAGGATTTGTGTATAGTACCATGACTCATAACACTACAGACACATCACCTTTTTTAAAAACTATGGGTATAACACCAGCTTCAACCTGAGCCCACGGTTTAAGTCCACCATCATTGCTGCTAATGAGCGCGCTAAGGAGCTCAGAGACATACATCAGGCCTTGAAGGAACATCTTTTTGACGCTATGAGAATCTACAAAGCATATGCTTACTGCAAGCGCCACAAATGCCCTGAGTACAAGCCAGGTGATTTGGTCATGGTCAACGCCAAACCCCACCTCAAACAGCCCTGCCACAAAATTTTCCCCAAGTGTGTTGGACCTTAAAGATCATCTAGAAAATTGGTATAACAGCTTACCAAGTTGATCTACACCCTTCCATCAAAGTGTTCACACCCTCCATAAGTGGCTCCTGACCCTTTTGAGGATACCATATCATCCCATCCTGATCCTGTCATAGTAGATAGCGAGCCCCAATGTGAGATTGATGCTTTTCTTGCTTCCTGCCTATATTGACGTTGCCTCTAGTATTTAGTCCTGGGAAGGTTAATATAAGACTGTGAATGTTTTTGTATCTCATCAAGATAGTTTTAATGCTCAGTACTTATTCTGTGACCTCCATACTAGGTTCACTGATGCTGTAGACCTGCTGTAAGACTGCGGGGCGTCCCCTCTGTTTAGACTGGGTGGTGTTCTTGTTCCACAAAAAAGGGTCTGAGAAGTACAGCTGTCCCTCTCATCTCACATGGCGATCTCGCCTATGTATTAGATGAGCAATGGATGAAGCTCTTCTCTTGTAGATTCCACTACCTGTTCCCACAATTACATCCATCAAATTAGTATAGCGATTTGAGGAAATATTCACTGAAATTCTTGAAAATTGGGACCCCCATGGGCCGAAAGTTTCTTATGAAGTCAATGGAACAAGCCCTCAAAATCAAGGTCTGGAAGCCTTAAACTCTCAGCAATGAAGTCTGACATGCTCGCACATTCAATAAATAGAGAATCATGTGTCAAATTCTTGGCAAAACTCGCCAATGGCATTGGCCATTAAGAAACGTTGTGTTGGTTTAAAACTTGCCTCCAAAGCATCGGGGACAAAGCCCACTGGGCATGTACCTTCTAAGAAGAATGTGTCCAGTGTCAAATCCTTGGTTAAAATTTGCCAATGGCATTAAGCCATTGGTAAATATCTTTCAAAACTAACTTCAAAAACATTGGGGACAAAGCCCAATGGGCATGTTTTCCTAAGATGAATGTCCTTAATGTCAAATCTTTGGTGGAACTTGCTGATGGTGTTGCATTATCTGTGAAAGTCGCCGCTGCCCAGAACCCTCCCCTCAAAGATTTTATTATATGTTTGATAAATCTCACTTGGCCAAATGGACGCAAAAGAGAACGGTGCTGGCATGGTGGGTATTCCAAACATGTCTCTGACCCCTTGGGACTGCCCCTACGTGGGGTGGCCTTGGGAGGTTCTTATCGCCCATTAGGTGAGACGCCATCACGCTAACTGTCAGTAACATGGTGAACTGCAATTTGGGCATCCAAGTCAAGTGAAAGCAACTCAGCCCGCTGCCAACAATTTTTAAGTCAATTCAAACTAAATTTGTTTCCCCCTTTTTGCTTAAAGTTCGTTGGGTTAGGTCAAATATTAAGGGCCCCAAACCCGTGCTTTTCTAAGTTATTCTCCAAAATTGATCATTATTTAAGAATTCACAACACACTGAGGAAATTGATGGTCAAATTCCTCATTTACCATCATTTAAAATCTCCTTGAGTTCCCATTATTTTGATTTATTTCAAAAAATCTTCCTTGCCAAAATCCTTATGGCTTTAACATTGTTGCCCTTGGGCCCAACATTGGATGAGCAATATGAATCATAATAGTAACTATAGCTCCTACCGCAGTCAACTGGACATAACATGTAAGAAACTTCTAAGAATTCAACCCAATTGTTGAGGGCATCTGCCAGAAGGATATTGGAATCCTGTGGGCCCATATGTCTTCACTCCAGGTGGGGATCTGCTTCCTCACCTCCATTTCTGTACCAAACTCTCCTATGGAGGGTTCTGAGCTGACAAATATGACCATACAACTCCCTGCTTCAAGGCCCTTTGGATCTGGAGTTTCAACAGCGGGTTCCTTGCCAGGTTCCTTTTTATGTTTGCAATTTATCAGCACTCAATTGTCACACATCTCCCTGCACAAATCATTTTCATTTGAGCAGCAATGCCTATGGCATTCTGGCTTACTTTTTAATGCTTTTTCATAACTGACAGGACAGTCTAAACATTTTCTGATGTATTCCTGACATAATTGACCACCCATTGTTTCCAGCCATTTCCGCCCTCCTCATAGAGACGGGTTCTGAAGTGGTTACCCTTTACTAAATAAACGCGCAAACAGTAACTTGTCTCCTGCGGTTTGTTTGGTCTTTCGCTGATTTTGTGAGCCATTTTCAAATAGCTTTGGAGAGATTTCTTGATATTATCATGGTACCATTGTATGCTACCCTTACCTCATCTCGCCCTCAAATAGGGAATTAGGCGTTCCTTCCAAAGATGTTGCTAAATAGTCCTCAACGCCCTTGCTGAGGTGCAAATGCAATCCGCAGTTGCTCTGAATAATGCTGCTTCATTTTCCAATTCCCAGCAAAGTGTTGCCCTTTTGGATGCAGTTGAATGCAAAGCCCATCGATGAGTGTGCAGGAATTCTACATTTTGCTAGTAGAGCAAGTGACTCTACCTCACTTGTCATAGCTCTACTAGAAGCTTTGAAACATCCTGTGCCAAGTTTAAAATGTCTGTTCCAATTACTCTCTCTGATTGCGAAAGCCCCTAGAATGGGCCTTTTATTCATAGCCTTCCAAGAGCAAGTCACAGCGGATGAACTTTATAGAGATACGATCCAAGAATTTTTCAGATCTGTGTTGGATTCTGCCTCCACTCATCATGAAGTATGGTCCGCCCCTATGGGGAAAGTGGATCAAATGTGCAATGGGGCAACTTCCATTAATGCCTCTCTCCACAATGTTCCCCATCATCAAGTTGGAAACTATATAATCAGTCTTTGTTAAATTTTGAGGATCACTGCTTGATAATTATGATCCTGCACATTTAATCAGGACGAATTTTAGCTGAATGATCCTTGTTATTGCCAGTGGCTTACGGTATTTTCCACCTTTCTGAAACTCCCTAAGCATATTCAAATAGCCCCGACACTTCTGGCCAATTTCAGGCTTAATTTTCCCTTTGTGTATTAAGAACTTCTTCTGAGGCAGGTACAGTTACAAGCTGGGGATTTGGCACTTCCAGCTTGTATCACTTCTCCATAGAAATGATTTTTGATAAAAAACTAAAAAAGGATAAAATAAAACATCTTTATTATATGATAATTATTTGATAATCATTCATTAGGCCAGTCTCCAGTATTTATACCTCTAGGACATCTCCTGGCCACATTCAAGAATGTAATTTTAACAGATTAATTTCCACCTCAGTTCAGCCCTTGAACTAATATGACTGAGACCTATTTCTAG
This sequence comes from Massospora cicadina, assembly GCA_022478985.1. Lineage (NCBI taxonomy): Eukaryota > Fungi > Entomophthoromycota > Entomophthoromycetes > Entomophthorales > Entomophthoraceae > Massospora > Massospora cicadina. The sequence continues at coordinate 103,295 of JAKSZP010005294.1, read as the reverse complement.
GGTTATTGATGGCAAAATACTCTCAAATTTGGGAGGATTTCAGGGACAAAAAATGCAACAAGATTGTAGCCCTTTCCCTGCTTTGGGATGAAGCCACTGCTGAGGATGAGCCCCCTGATCCTAACTCTCCTTCTGCCATGATGGGATAAGCAATCCCCGCTGTCCCAACTGGTTGGTTGAGTTCACGCTATGTGTGTCATCCGCCCATTTTGGGCAGATTGTTTGTTTTATTTGGTATGAGTTTTAGTTTTAGGTTTTGAGTTTTTGTAATGTCCGTCTCCTGGTCAGTTTACCTTTGTCAGTTAAAAAACTTAATTAGAACATGCAGAATTGTCCTAAGAACCTCTTAATTTATTTTCGTCATACTGCTGACGAATTACATCTTCTGTGAAATTTATGCATTGATTGAAGCAGATGAAGTACCCCTAATTGGGATGTCAGCAGGCCTCTCTCAAAAGCACTAGGTACTCCCATTTGGCAGCCCATGTGCAAGTGTTAATGTGCTGATTACAAAGATCAACTTACGAATTTCTCCCTAGGGTGGGAAATTGATTTTATTAACGTTTATCTATACATGGATTAGTAGATAATATGTTAGGTCAATCTCTGAATAATTTCTTATGCTGATTTTAAATTATTGCGGGGAAGGCTGACCATGGGACAGACACTTCTGAATATGACTCAGAAGAGACAAAACTTAGTACCAGGAGAGGCACCCCAGAGAAGCGATGCTATCTCTTATTGCCAGCGGGAACGCCACTTATGGGGAGGGGGAGGGAACGTGTGAAGGGGCCGTAGCCACTATTGAGCACGTGTGGAGGAAGGGGTCTGATTTGATGAACCAGACTGGGAACCAGGAGGAGACCAGCTGTCAGCGACGCGGTGGGAGGTATCCAAACATCCATGCTTGAAAGTGGTCCACCAAATGAGACTGGAATCTGTGGGCAGTTTCTGGGAGGGTGGGGGTGGAGCCTGCGATGGCATCTAAGACAATTGTGTGGATGGTCCACATGGCGATTGCAACCACCAAAGCATGAAGGGAGGGCAGAAGGGGGGAGGCCATTTATAGAGCGAACATATCTCTTGACAACCTGAAGGGATGCGTTTGATCCTGGCCCAGAAGACGTTGAACTTCGCGCCATATCACTTTAGAGGTAGGGCACTTCTCCAGGCGGTGAAACAGCATTCCATACTGGCCACACATGACACCGGATGAGTGTAAAGCATTAGAGCGCTCAGCTGTACAATACACCCACCTTAGGCAGCGCCACACATGGGAGCGGACTTGAGGTTGCAACAGAGGATGGTGTACATATTTCCAGATATTTTTTTGGGTCTCAATGGAGAAAGGGATGTCCATCATGTCCAGGTAGTCCACCCTGGATAGGACATGGGGCCTAATGGGTATCACGCCATCATGGATGGGTAGCCCCTGTACCTCTTGTGTGAACTGAGGAGAGGGGCGGCCTCTTTGGGTTGTATGTCCGCTAATATGAATTCTCCACTCTGCGCTCCACATGGAGAGGAGGATTCGTTTGTAGCGGGTTTTAGTCCCGTGAGGACCTGTGGCCGATGTGTGTGATGCGAGGTATTTCATCAGGGAGTGGGGGTTTGATGGATTGTTGAGGCTCAAGGTTTGGGAGAAGTTGGAGCGGGCTGCGCGGGACCAATGTTGGGATGGGAGTGTAGGAGCAGTGACGGCCGCGATCCAGGTGCCCAGGATCTTGGCAGCATGGGCTTTGAAGTCAAGCAGGCCCATGCCACCATGATGATGAGGGCCAAACATGACCTCTAGCTGCACTGGTGGAGGGCGGCCTGACCAAAGCCATCCTTGCAGCAAGGCATACAAGGATTTGAAGAATCTTGGGGAGAAGGGGATGGCGTGGGCTCCGAACTAGACTTTAGATAGGAGCATATAGTTGGCTAAAACAACCCTGCCAGTAAGGGAAGTAGGGTGGGCTCTGAGAGAGGCGATTCGATTTGTCACGTTGTCCAGAATATGGCACTCCATTACTGCTGACGGGTATCTGCCTGCCTCCATCCACACGCCCAGATGGCGTACTGGTCCTATGGTAGGACGTGGCATGAAGGGGAGCACCAGTGGGGCGGTGTGTGTTGAGTTAGTAGGGCGAGGACGTGGGCGAGCAGATGGGCCGGGTTGGGAACAAATTTCTGGGGTCCAGCAGTTCTGAAACTGACCAAGGAGGATGATTTCGGTTTTGGAAGCATTCAGTGCCACGTTGCTTACCCGGGAATACTCCTTGATGAGAGCTTCAAGAGCGCGTGCATCCTGATTATTAGACACCCCCACCACACAATCATCTGCGAATGCCATTATCTTGACTGGGGCTTGGCCTGGCACGTGGACCCCAGTGAGTCGGGCATTCACATTTCACAGTAGTGGGTCAAGGCTGAAGTTGTAAAAGAGTTGGCTGAGGGGGTCCCCTTGTCACAAGCCCCTTTGAGGGCGGACTACTTCCGTTAGGAAGCCAGGGCCACGCACTGCCATTGTTGCAGATTCTGTGAGCAGCAGTACCCGGTTGATGAAGCGAGGGGGTAAGCGGAATTGATGGAGGCAGGCCCTGAGGTATTCCCAGTTTACTCTATCATAGGCCTTTTGTTGGTCCAAGAATACAAGTGCCTCAGAGGCTGTGGACTGACATACATTATCCACAGAGTGCACGTTATACCAAATCGACCTTCTGGGGATGAAACTGAATTGTTCTGGGGAGATGGTGGCAGATGCTTCAGTCCCTAAACGGTTAGCCATGATTTTTGTTAAAATTTTGGTGTCTGTGTTTGTTAGAGAAATGGGGCACCAGTTGGCTTAGTCTAGCTTATCCCCTTTCTTGAAGAGTGTGACAGTAAAGGCCTCATGTCCTCCTGGTAGGAGGCGCGTTTCCATCAGGCTTTGGTTAAGTGAGGCGAGCGGTAATGGGGATTTATATTTGAAATATTTTTTGTAGAACTCATATGGAATGCCATCTGGGCCTGGGCATTTTCGTTTTGGGCACTTCAAATGGCTGTCCATAATTTGTTCAGAGTAATTTTATTCATTATTTCTGGGTATTGGAAAATGGAGCGGATGTGGGCTTGGTCAAGAAATTCTGCCACTTCAGCTGGCTGAATTGGGTCTGAGCGGTACAACTCAGAGTAATACTGTTGCGTTTCAATTACTACTTCAGCCAGTGTGTCCGCAATGGATTTATCTGATCTTCACACCTGTGTGCAGGCCACGCTCTGGCGTGGTGCGAAATTTTTTTAAAGAAATGTGCAGTGCACTTGTAGCCTTTTGTGATGCGTGTAACCCTGTACTTAACACAAACCCGATGTTTTGTTGCCTTTTGAGTGCGTTGAGGTGGGCAGCTGCCTCCGCCCACTTCCGTCCCCATGCAGAGCTGTATCCTGTAACTGGGATGTTGAACTCCAAGTGTGCCAATTCTGCCAGAGTGCACAACATAACCGCTGATGTGGCTCATGAGCGTCTGGAGGAGAGATGGCGAGAGTGGCGGATGAAGTCATTTTTGAAAGTTGCCCATGTGGAAATGGGGTCCACACAAAACGGTGCAACAAACTTTTTTGCCATAGTTGCCTCTTCTACCCACGTGGAAAATCCTGGTGACCTGAGCTCAGGGGGCGGATTTTGTACCAATGTGGGGCCTTAGCAGCCGTGACAGGTAGGTGGTAGGTTAGTGCGACCAGTCAATGGTCGGAAAATTCCAATTTTGTTGTCTTGAAGTGGGAGATGTGGGGTTGGAATTTCGCTGGCATTAGAATAATGTCGATGCAGGTCATGGACCTTAATTGGCCATTGTGGACGTGGGGCCATGTCATGTTTTCGAGCAGCGGGGCATGCTGCGGCAGCGCATCCATAACCTGAGGGTGGCCTTTAGAACGCATAGTTCTACATGACCCTGGGGGGTGTGGGGTGAGGAAGGCCACCGGTCCGTTGGTGTGTTTAGCCAACAGTTCATGTTGCTGACTATGAAGGAGTCTGGGAGTAGTGGGAGGGATTTGACCAACGAGAAAAATTCCTGACGCTCGCGTGCACCATTTGGGGCATAGATGTTGATGATTGCATGTTCTACATCAGCCCATGAGAAGGTGACAACAAGCACTCAACCATTTAGGAATGTTTCTGAGGATAAAAATTTAAAAAAATTATTTTTCTGAATTAGTACCCCACAGTGCATTGACCAAAAGGATAGGGATGGGAGGAGCTTTGTTTTCCAAGTTTCCTTGGAACCTCATGGACAGTGGGACTCCTGGATGGCCAGGATCTCCACGGGTAAATTGTGTTGTAAAAAAATCAGTTTCCTAGCCCGGGATGGGGAGGCCTTGAGTCCAGCGATATTCAACATTTCTAGAGTGAAGGTTTCCCCCTTCACACCTTATGTGTGAGGGGGTGGGCACCCAGGCCCACCATCCTCTTCTAGCTCCCCGCGGGCCTTCACAGCAGTGCAGGTGTTAGCAGCAACGCTATCATAGTTTTTGTTGATTTTTGTGGAAATAGTTGCGTTGGCTTTAGCCTTCACTTTTTGTTTTCCCGACGTCACACAAATTTTTTGCGGTGCAGATGAGTTTGGTAACAATTGAGCGGGTCAAAATTTTTTTTTCAGTTAGGATGGGTCCCAAGTCAGTTTCAACCAGAGCTTGGGTGCAACGATTGAGTAAGATCGAATCCCCCATTGGATCCTCAGATTGAGTGGATTATTCGGCATGGGCTTCATAATCTGATTTGTTGATGGATTCCCAAGTTGCTTCCACCGCGAAGGTCTCCATGTCCTCCTGGCGTTGTGAGTGTGGGATAGTGGTGGTGGCTTTGGCCGCAGCCCTACAGGCCTGCTTGGCCTTCTTCCACTCTTATGGGGAGATAGGCTTTACCAGTAGGTAGCAGCCTTGTGCTCCCCACAGGAAAGTCTCCTTGGTGCTTGCAGTTGGTTCATAGTGCGCCTCTCCGTTGGCCATGGCCACCAAGGGTGCTCTTGGAATGTGACGCCCTCCTTGATGGGGCATGCGTGCGCCTTGTGGCTGAACACATCACAGTGGGTGCAAATGGGGAGCGCTGTCCACGGTCACCTGGAATGGGTGGGTGGTATGCCCTGCATTATCAATAAAGGTGGAGTGCAGGATTTGGGTTAGGTCCTTCATGATCTCCTCAGTTGGGGTCAGCACTGCGATGGCTTTGCCAGTGTACAGGTGTGGCATCAGCATGAAGTGTTGGATTTTTAAAATTGTATTTCACTGTATACAGTGAGACCATCTTTCAGGTGTTGTTCCAAATTGTCACATTTTACCGTAGTAGGCAAGAAGTCAAACGTGAGGAAAATTTGGTTTGATTTTGTCCATCTGGTGCATTTAGTTTCGATGACCCATTTCCCTTCAGGGAGGTTGACTACTACTCACACTGCTGCAGCCTCATCTGCTGCCGTTTTGCTTTTGAAACCTAGGTTAAGCCAACCGCATGACATGGAGTGAGGTGCAACATACACCGCGGTTGGGAAAATTGTGTGTACATCCTCCCAAAATTTTTCCCATAAGGCCATTTTTTGGATGTCCAGATACACGCGGACTCTGAATTCCACCAATGAAAGTGGCTGGGAGTGTGGCGTGTTGATGTACTGGTTGCATTGTACCTACCATGTGAGTATCTTCGGGGAAATAGTGAATACCAGTTTCTTAGTATTTTTGTCAATTCTGCTGGATTCTCCGGGGTGTTTTTGAATGTTGGAGGCCGCGGGCCTTCCACCTGCTCCTCTTACCTTGCTTGCCCAACTGCTCCCTGACATGGGCGCAGACTAATCTCCTCTGTGAGATTATCAAACTAGATTCAGTCTTGAATAGAATAGGTTGCAATAGTGATTGCAATGAGAAAGAAAAGTTTTATGATTTCTTATGCTTTTTTAAATTTATTGTGGGAAGGCCGACCATGGGACGGACACTTCCAAATATGACTCAGGACAGATAAACTTAGTACCGGGGGAGGCACCCCAGAGAAGCAATGCTATCTCTTGTTGCCAGCGGGAACACCACTTATGGGGAGGGAGGGAACGTGTGAAGGGGCCGTAGCCACTATTGAGCACGTGTGGAGGAAGGGGTCTGATTTGATGAACCAGACTGGGAACCAGGAGGAGACCAGCTGTCAGCGACGCGGTGGGAAGTATCCAAACATCCATGCTTGAATGTGGTCCACCAAATGAGACTGGAATCTGTGGGCAGTTTCTGGGAGGGTGGGGGTGGAGCCTGCGATGGCATCTAAGACAATTGTGTGGATGGTCCACATGGCGATTGCAACCACCAAAGCATGAAGGGAGGGCAGAAGGGGAGGCCATTTATAGAGCGAACATATCTCTTGACAAACTGAAGGGATGCGTTTGATCCTGGCCCAGAAGACGTTGAACTTCGCGCCATATCACTTTAGAGGTAGGGCACTTCTCCAGGCGGTGAAACAGCATTCCATACTGGCCACACATGACACCGGATGAGTGTAAAGCATTAGAGCGCTCAGCTGTATGATACACCTGCCTTGGGAAGCGCCACACATGGGAGCGGACTTGAGGCTGCAACAGAGGGTGATGTACATATTTCCAGATATTTTTTTGGGTCTCAATGGAGAAAGGGATGTCCATCATGTCCAGGTAGTCCACCCTGGATAGGACATGGGGCCTAATGGGTATCACGCCATCATGGATGGGTAGCCCCTGTACCTCTTGTGTGAACTGAGGAGAGGGGCGGCCTCTTTGGGTTGTATGTCCGCTAATATGAATTCTCCACTCAGCGCTCCACATGGAGAGGAGGATTCGTTTGTAGTGGGTTTTTGTCCCGTGAGGACCTGTGGCCGATGTGTGTGATGCGAGGTATTTCATCAGGGAGTGGGGGTTTGATGGATTGTTGAGGCCCAATGCTCAGGAGAAGTTGGAGCGGGCTGCGCGGGACCAGTGTTGGGATGGGAGTGTAGGAGCGGTGACGGCCAAGATCCAGGTGCCCAGGATCTTGGCAGCATGGGCTTTGGAGTCAAGCAGGCCCATGCCACCATGATGATGAGGGCCAAACATGACCTCTAGCTGCACTGGTGGAGGGCGGCCTGACCAAAGCCATCCTTGCAGCAAGGCATATAAGGATTTGAAGAAGCTTGGGGAGAAGGGGATGGCGTGGGCTCCGAACTAGACTTTAGAAAGGAGCATAGAGTTTGCTAAAACAGCCCTGCCATTAGGGGAAGAAGGGTGGGCTCTGAGAGAGGCGATTCACTTTGCCAAGTTGTCCAGTATATGGCACTCCATTGCTGCTGACGCGTATCTGCCTGCCTCCATCCACACACCCAAATGGTGCACTGGTCCTATGGTAGGACGTGGCACGAAGGGGAGCACCAGTGGAGCGGTGTGTGTTGAGTTAGTAAGGCGTGGACGTGGGCGAGCAGATGGGCCGGGCTGGGAACTAATTGCTGGGGCCCAGCAGTTCTGAAACTGACCAAGGAGGATGATTTCGGTTTTGGAGGCGTTCAGTGCCACGTCGCTTACCCGGGAATATTCCTGAATGAGAGCTTCAAGCGCGCGTGCATCTTAATTAGACACCCCAACCACACAATTATCTGCGAATGCCAATATCTTGACTGGGGCTGGGCCTGGCACATGGACCCCAGTGAGTTGGGCATTCACATTTCGCAGTAGTGGGTCAAGGCTGATGTTGTAAAAGAGTGGGCTGAGGGGGTCCCCTTGTCACAAGCCCCTTTGAGGGCGGACTACTTCCGTTAGGAATCCAGGGCCACGCACTGCCATTGTTGCAGATTCCGTGAGCAGCATCACCCAGTTGATGAAGCGAGGGGGTAGGCGGAAATGATGGAGGCAGGCCCTTAGGTATTACCAGTTTACTCTACCATAGGCCTTTTGTTGGTCCAAGAATACAAGTGCCCCAGAGGCTGTGGACTGACATACATCAGCCACAGAGTCCACGTTATCCCAAATTCGACCTTCTGGGGATGAAACTGAATTGTTCTGGGGAGATGGTGGCAGATGCTACAGTCCCTAATTGGTTAGCCATAATTTTTATTAGAATTTTGGTGTCTGTGTTTGTTAGAGAAATGGGGCACCAGTTGGCTAAGTCAAGCCTATCCCCTTTCTTGAAGAGTGTGACAGTAAAGACCTCATGTCCCCCTGGTAGGAGGCGTGTTTCCAACAGGCTTTGGTTGAGTGAGGCTAGCAGCAATGGGGATATATATTTAAAATATTTTTTGTAGAACTCATATGGAATGCCATCTGGGCCTGGGCATTTTCAGTTTGGTGCACCGCAAATGGCTGTCCATAATTTGTTCAGAGTAATTAAATTCATTATTTCTGGGTATCAGAAAATGGTGTGGATATGAGCTCAGTTGAGAAATTCTGCCACTTTGGCCAGCTGAATTGGTTTGGCTCAGTACAACTCAGAGTAATATTTTTGCATTTTGATAGCCACTTTGGCGGTGTGTCCACAATGGAATTATCCAATCTTTGCACCTGTGTGCAGGCCACACTCTGGCATGGTTCAAAATTTTTTTTAAAGAAATATGCGGTGCACTTGTTGCCTTTTGTGATGCATGTGGCCCTGTATTGAACACACACCTGATGTTTGTGTTGCCTTTTGAGTGTGATGAGGTGGGCGGCTGCCTCCACCCACTTCTGGCCCCATGCAGGGCTGTATCCTGTAGCTGGAATGTTGGACTCCAAGTGTGCCTTATGCTAGAGTGCATAACATAACCGCTGATGTGGCTCATGAGCGTCTGGAGGAGAGATGGCGAGAGTGGCGGATGAAGTCATTTTTGAAAGTTGCCTATGTGGAAATGGGGTCCGCGCAAAGTGGTGCAACAAACTTTTTTGCCAAAGTTGCCTCTTCCACCCACATGGAAAACCTGGTGACGCGAGCTCGGGGGGCAGATTTTGCACCAATGTGGGGCCTTAGCAACTGTGACAGGTAGGTGGTAGTTTATCAAGAACAGTCAGTGGTTGGAGAATTCCATTTTTGTTGTTTTGAAGTGGGAGATGTGGGTTGGAATTTCGCCGGCATTAGAATAAGGTCGATGTGGGTCATGGACCTAAATTGGCTGTTGTTGACGTGGGGACGCATAATGTTTTTGAGCAGCGGGGCATGTTGTGGCAGAGCATCTATTAACCCAAGGGTGGCCTTTAGAACGCATAGTTCTACATGATCCTGTGGGGCGTGGGGTGAGGGAGGCCACCGGTCCATTGGTGAGGTTAGCCAACAGTTCATGTCACTGACTAGGAAAGAATCAGGGGGTAGCAGGAGGGATTTGACTGATGAGAAAAATTCCCAATGCTCGTGTGCACCATTTGGGGCATAGATGTTGATGATTGCGTGCGCTACTTCAGCCCACAAGAAGGTGATGATGAGCACTCAGCCATTTAGGAATGTTTCTAAGGATACAAATTTGAAAAAATTCCTTTTCCAAATTAGCACCCCACAGTGCTTTGACCAAAAGGATAGGGATGGGAGGAGCATTGTTTTCCAAGTTTCCTTGAACCTCATGGACAGTGGGACTCCTGGATGGCCAGGATATCCACGGGTAAATTGTGTTGTAAAAAACTCAGTTTCCTAGCCTGGGACGGGGAGGCCTTGAGTCCAGCGATATTCAACATCCCTAGAGTGAAGGGTTCCCCCTTCACACCTTATGTGTGAGGGGGTGGGCCCTCGGGCCCACCAGCCTCTTCTAGGTCCCCACGGGCTTTCTTTGCAGCGCAGGTGTTAGCAGCAACGCTATTGGAGTTTTTGTTGATTTTTGCAGAAAGAGTCACATTGGCTTTGGCCTTTGCTTTTTGTTTTCCCGACGTCAGACGAATTTTTTGCGGTGCAGATGAGTTCAGTGCACCATTGAGCAGGTCAAAAAAAATTTCCAGTTGGGATAGGTCCCAAGTCAGTTTCAACCAGAGCTTGGGTGCAACAATTGGGTTAGATTGAGTCTCCCATCAGATCCTCAGATTGAGTGGCCCGCTTGGCATGGGCTTCCCAATATGATAGGTTGATGGATTCCCAAGTTGCTTCCACCGTGAAGGTTTCCATGTCCTCCTGGCGTTGTGAGTATGGGATATCGGTGGTGGCCTTGGCCGTTTCCTTAGCCGCAGCCCTATGGGCCTGCTTGGCCTTCTTCCGTTCTTGCAGAGATAGGCTTTACCAATAGGTAGCAGCCTTGTGCTCCCCACAGGAAAGTCTCCTTGGTGCTTGCAGTTGGTTCATAGTGCGCCTCTCCGTTGACCATGGCCACCAAGGGTGCTCTTGGAATGTGACGCCCTCCTTGATGGGGCATGCGTGCGCCTTGTGGCTGAACACATCACAGTGGGTGCAAATGGGGGGCGCGCTGTCCACGGTCACCTGGAATGGGTGGGTGGTATGCCCTGCGATATCAATAAAAGTGGAGTGCGGGATCTGGGTTAGGTCCTTCATGATCTCCTCAGTTGGGGTCAGCACTGCGATGGCTTTGCCAGTGCACAGGTGTGGCATCAGCATGAAGCGTTGCATTTCAAAAGATTGTATTTCGCCATATACTTCGAGACCATCTTTCAGGTGTTGTTCCAAAATTTCACATTTTACCGTAGTAGGCAAAAAGTCAAACGTGAGGAAAATTTGGTTTGATTTTGTCCATCTGGTGCATTTGGTTTCAATGACCTTTTGCCCTTCGGGGAGGTTGACCACTATGCGTACTGCTGCAGCCTCGTCTGCTGCTTTTTTGCTTTCAAAACCTAAGTCTAGCCAACCGCATGATATGGAGTGAGGTGCAACGTACACCGCGGTCAGGAAAATTTTGTGTACATCCTCCCAAAATTTTTCCCATAAGGCCATTTTTTGGATGTCCAGATACACGCGGACTCCAAATTCCACTGATGAAAGTGGTTGGGAGTGTGGCGTGTTGATTTACTGGTTACATCGTGCTTGCCATGTGAGTATCTCTGGGGAAATCGTGACCACCAGTTTTTTAAGATTTTTGTCTATTCCTCCAGATTCTCCAGGGCGTTTTCAAACGTTGGAGGCCGCGGGCCTTTCACCTGCTCCTCTTACCTTGCTTACTCAGCTGCTCTCTGACATGGGCGCAGACTAATCTCCTCTGTGAGATTATCAAACTAGATTCAGTCTTGAATTGAATAGGTTGTAAAAGTGATTGCAATGAGAAAGAAAAGTTTTTTTATGATTTCTTATGCTAATTAATTAAATTTACCTGATTAGTTGGGACTACTTACTGAGTTTTGGTGCAGCAACAATCAGCCTGAATTCTAAAGTGTATTCAGCCCAAGTTTTTTTAAAATTATCTGAAAGAATTGACGTTGACATAATTGGCCTGAGACGTGTAGCTGCAATAGGCTTTAAGTTGAGAACTATTTTATAAGTTTAAGCATCGGGAGGATGATTTGCCTAATCTGTTGGTTGTTGAAGGTTTAGTTTTGGGTCAACCACCTGAATCTGACATTTTCCCCTACTTGACTCAAACATTAGCCCTAAGATACCCAATTAACCCTCATTGGTCTTTGTCAATTGTTAATTTTGGCCTGAACTGGCAACAAATCTGGAGTTGAATCCTCTTATTGTTAATTTTGGCCTGAACTGCTGACAAGTCTGGAGTTGGATCATGTAAGTCCCTGGGAACATCCCTTGGCTCTTGATTGGGCCATCTTCCCAATCTCAAATAAAAAGACACCAAAGAGGATGGCAGTACATCTCATTAAACAGGGCGATCTCGCTCACATGGTAGATGAGTAATGGGTAACAGCTCTCCCACTTCTGATACCACCCCTGGTACCCACACTCACCTTGGCAGAACTGTTGCAGGAATTAGCAAAATCTGCACTGAGATTGTCAAATTGAAATTGGTTGGATCTAATTTGAGTGGCAATCTTGCCGATGGCCGAATCTCAAATGGCTGGAAAGGTATGAAGACTGAGGTATCAGCCAGAACGCCTGCTGGCTCCAATTCAATCAATAAGCCAATAGAACTAACATTGGGCGCCATCAACAAGGGTTTGAAGCCCTCTGTTGGCAATTTGGGCGTTGCAGCCAATGTGCTGCCTTTGACCAAACAGATGGTTCAGCGACCAAGCACAGGCGGGTTGGGTGTCCCAAACCTGTTCCCAACCAAATGGAACCTCACCTATGTGGGGTGGCCTTGGGGGATTCCCGTCGCTCATTGGGCCAAACGCTGTCATGCCAACCATTGGAAACATAGCTGAGCCCCTGTTCAGATGTTTAGGGTTAAACTGAAAGAGACTCAGCTCACTGCCGAATTTTGTGATGTCAGTTCTCAAGGAACAAACCAGTCCATTCCCAAACAATTCCCCAATTAGGTCAAAATTGTGGGACCCCATCCCATCTTATCACTACCCCAATTGACCACTATTTAATCAGTTGCGTAGCACTGAGAATATTGTTGGTCAATTTTCTTACTTTCCCTCTTAATATAAAATTTACAAAAAAACTAAATTTCATTTTTTTTCTAACTGCATCCCTGATGGCATTTCCCTGGTGGCTTCAGTCCGTACACTGGATGGGCTCTACCAGTACTCTTGGTCACTATGGCCCCCTTAATAATCAATTGGGTTCAGTGAGTCCTATATTTTTGGCTTTACAACCCCATGATCACTAACTTCTGACAGCAATAATTGGGAATCTTGTGGCCTTATGTCCACCAATTGCAAAAGAGAATTCATCTCCTTGACACCCCGGTTGAGATGGCACCATATGCCAAGAATCTTATCAAGGCTATCTCAGTAATTCCACCCCCTGCAGAAGGGCCCCTGGGTCAGGAGTGGCTCAGTGTGGTTTTTCATTGGGATCATTTTCACCATGTTGCTGCACCAACACTTCATCATTTCCCACTGCTTGGCTCCATACCAAGTCATCTGGTTGGCAATGCCTCTGGCATTCTGGCTTGATTTTTGGGTGCTTATGCATCCTGACTGGCAGGCCAGTCTAAACTTGTTCTGCCATTTCCATGAAAGATCCTCTTCTCATCCTTAAGTACAAACTAAAGCATTAATTACATAAGAATTTATATATATATTATTTTTTATTATTTTTTTTATTCAGCCAGCTTATTGAACCATATTAAAAAATATGCATGGACTCAGTTGTATATATGGCCAGTCTTAATATCTCTGATTGTTTATATGAACTTAGATGTCTTCTCAATGACTTTGAATGGCCCTACCCAAATGTGATTTAGCTTTTGCAATTGGCCTGATCCATGGGCGTTGCAAATTAAACTTTATTGTTAACTTTTAGTTCAGGCAATATGTAGCAACCTTCTAAGTCCTTTTGATGTCAGGCCTTTTTTCACAGCAAAACTGTTGTTGAGGGCCTGAGCTTGTAGTTTTATTAAAGTATCCTCAAGCTTTTTGACATATTGAGTATAAGTGTTTTCACCAGGATCCTCTAGGACTGAAAATAGTAGTGTTGGTAGGTCTGGATGTCTTCCATATAATACTTGAAAGGGTGACATCCTGGTTGACAAATGGTAGTGATATTGTAGGAAAATTCTGCTGAACTTAAATAAGTACTCCATTCAGATGGTTTAGCTGAAGCTAATTTCCTGATAATGTTCACTAACACCCTGTTTGCACGCTCAACTGTACCATTGCTTTTCAAGATGATATGAAGCAGAAAGCACAACTCATATTCCCATTAATTGGTTGAGCTTGGAAAGGACATTTGCGTTAAAATTTGTTTCATTATTGGTCAGAATAACCTGGGGACATCCATGCTTCTGGATGATGTTTTCAAGGAGGAACTTGGATACAGTTGCTGCTCCTGCTTCCCAAATAGCCTTGACCTTGACCCATTTGGTCAAGTGATCAATAGCTACAATAATGTACTTGACCTTTGTGTTGCTTGTTTAAAGTGGGCTGACAAGATTAATAGATACAGTGTGCCAAGCGAAATTGAGCCTAACAAGCTGGTAAGATGTTCTTTTTCAGAACATTTTTTTCGCCTTGACACTCTGCACAGCATTATAACGTTTCTTGGATGTCAAAATGCATTGACTCCCAATAGTAGAATTGCTTCAGATGTTTTTCATCTTTTTGAATTCACCATGTCCTATGGCCTTATGCGCCGCTATTATTAAGTCTGTTCAGTCTAAGGGTCTTGGGAAAATATACTTCTTTCCCTAATGATCTTGTAAAGCATCCTGTTTTCATAGTTGTATTTTTTAGTGATTCAAATAATATTTTATGGACAGATTAATGCTCATTTTGGTACTCCACGCTGACCATTTTCTTGTTCAACTATCAGCAGCCTGACTAAGTGTTGTAATGGTGGGTAGTTAATTTAGGCAATTTGCATTTGATATATTGTCCCAGCTTAATGCTCAATTGTGTAGTCATAGGCTTGAAGCTTTAATACCCAGTGGGTTAATTGGGCCTTTGTTTTTTTCTTAAGTTGTTCAGCCATCTTAGGGAAGCATGATTGGCAGCAACTTAAAAATGAGTGCAATGAAATAGACCTGAAATTGCTTCAAGCATATATGACGGCTAAGCTTTCTTGTTCCGTCAATATGTAATTCCTCTCATGTACATTTAAGGTCTAACTAGCAAAGGCAACTGGATGTTCTTCACCATCTTCTCCAACTTGGATAACCCAGATTCTACTGCTGTTAAGGATGCGTCAGTTTGGACAATAAATATACAATTTAAGTCCAGTTATCAAAAAACAGGCGTGATCCAATAGGGCCAATCAAAGTTGGTTAAATGCATTCTGGCAAGCTGGAGTCCAGTCAAATGGGACCTTATTTTTAAATATCTAGAAAAGCGGCTCCCCAAGTTGTGCAAAATCAGTGATAAATTGTTGATAGTACCTGATCATGCCTAGGAATACTTGGATATTGCACTTAGATTTGGGCCATTTCATTTTGGAGATGACATCCTGCTTAGAGGTTTGGGGCCAAAGACCCACTTTGTCAATAACAAATCAGAGGTATTCCAGCTGGTTTTTGAGGAACTGGCACTTTATGGGCTTGATCTTAAATTTTGGTAGCTGCTAGCCTTCTGAAAACCTCCTCAAAGTTTTCCCAGTGGTCATCAAAAGTGCGGCAAGAAAAATTTGATCCATCAAGGTACACTAGTAAATATGACAACTTCAAATCTCCCAGAATTGTGTCCATAGCCCTTCTGAAGGCAGCTGTGGCATTTCTGTAAGTCATGAGGAACGTCCCCTGGGCATTGATCAGGCTCTTTTCCCATTCCCAAGTAAAAAGATACCAAAGAGGGTGGCTGTACACCTTGTTACTCAGGGCGACCTAGCTCACATGGTAGACGAGTGCTGGGTAACAGCCCTCCCACTTTGGATCACTCCCCCAGTGCCCGCATTTACCTCAGAAAGAACTAGTACACCTAATCAGGGAAATTTGTGCCAAGATTGCTGAAATGAATATGATTGGCCAAATTTGAGGAGAACAAGCCTGATGATCAGATCCCATATAGTCAAAAATGGATGAAGACTGATTCATCAGCCAGAATTGCTGACAGTTTTGATTTGGCCAACACCATAGGTATAAAATTTACCCCTCCCAAAATCGTCAGAAATCATCCCTGACATGCAGGTAGTAGCATTGGACACCATTGACAAGGGTTTGAATCTCCAATCCACAAAATCGGGTGTTGCAGCTGACACAACGCTTTTGACTGAACAAATGGCCCAGCAACGCGGAATGGGCGGGTTTACATCCTGAACCCGTTCCCAACCAATTGGGACTGCCCCTATGTGGGGGTGGCCTTGGGGTATCCCCACTGCTCGTTGGGCTAAACGCCAATGTGCCAACCATCAGAAATATAACCAAGCCTCAGTTCAGGCGTTTGAGGTTGAACTGACAGTGACTCAGCCTACCGCCAAATTCTTTGATGCCAGTTCCCCATGAATATCCGCCCCATTCCCAAAAAATTTGCCAGTTAGGTTGAAATTGAGGGTCTTAATCCCAGCTTGTCCCCGCATTAACTGACCACTATTTAATCAGTTGCATCGCACTGAGAAAATCGTTGATCAATTTTCTTTCCTTTCCTTATAATAAAAATTTGCCTCAAAAAATTATCAATTTTTATTTTATTGGTATCCTTCTGACTGCGCTCCTGATGGCTTTTCTCTGGTGGCCAGTTTGTATTTATACTGGATGTCATGGAAATGGCAGAAGAAGTTTAGAATGGCCTGCCAGTCAGGATGCATAAGCACCCAAAAAGCAAGCCATAATGCCAGAGGCATTACCAACTGAATGACTTGATATGAAGCTGGGCATTGGGAACTAATGAATTGTTGGTGTAATGAGAAATTATGAGCGCCACCCAAGAGATTTAAAGCACCATAAATTTGAGTAGCGGATATAAGTCCTTTTTAGTAATATTGTTCAATTTTCAGTAGTCAATTACTATATGATTAGATCTGCCTTTTTTATGGATGATAAATACAGGGGAAGCCCAGAGTTTTCTAGAAGGGTTCAGCATCCCCTGCTCTAGGATCTTCCCTATTTTTTCAGTAACTAACTTCCCTGTGGCCCTCAAATAACGGAAGGCTGGGACCAAATAGGAGGATGTTCCGCTGTGTCCAGCTGAGTGAAAACTCCACATGAGCACACCCCAAACTATAGTTATTGGAAATAAAATTCTCCTAATACTTCTTGAATAGCACCATGGATTGATCCTTCTGCTCCACCAGTAACTCCATCAAAGTTTCTCAGGAGACCACTGCCAAAGCGCTCTGGAGTTTCAATGGGAATACCAAACTTGTCCAGTGAACCAAATTTTTGAAATTGCAGGACATCATTGACAGGAGCCAAATGCAAAGATGTCACCACCTGGTGTCTGTGGACCTTCAGCGGCTCTTTCTGCAAGTTACCTAGCAACACTTCAACCTTCCTGTGTCCATTTAGCATGATGCCAAGGTTACATGTGGCTTGAGATGAGACTTCTTGTCATGGTTGAACAACTTGATAGTGAAACCAACCCCAAGGATAAGGCTGGTTGACAGGAGGCCCAGAAGGTGAAACTTCAGGCTCTTTCTGACCTTAAGCACACATTAGACCAACGTTAGGTACAAGCCAAATATGTTCAGGCTGGTACTAATGAGGTGCAAAATGCTCAGCCCCTTGTGTTGGCCCAGGCATTAAAACGGATGATCTACATAACATATGAAGATGGTTCAATTCTGTTAATTGGTGATTGGGGTTTTGGAACCCTTTTGAGTTACTAAGTAATGATTTTGGGTAGAAACAGCTTCAATCGATAACTCAAGTGAAGTCAGTGTCAGTGTCAGTGTATTCTACCAAATCAGATGGGAGTGTTCACCTATTGGAGCATCAAGGCTTGGGCCCACTTCCACAGACCCATAATTACCCCAACTCAATTTATATATGTTTCTTGTGATCAACGCTCCTTGTTGGTCAACTTTTTCCAATAAACTTTCCCCATTTTTTATTCTATTAAATGATAATTTAAACGATCCTGTGCGCAGACCCCTTCAAGGAGTTCTCACGCAACATTAACCATTCCATTTTATTTATGATGAGATTATCCCCTAGTGCACTGTTGGTTCGCCCTGGTACCCTCCAACCTGGGACGTTTACCCCTTCTCTCCTTGTGCACCACATCGCTTTTGGTTGGTTATTCCTCACACTCCTTTGCTTTAGCTATTATTGCTCCAGCACCCTCTTCTGAGCTCTAGTAGCTTTGGTACTAATGGCTAGTTTCCTTACGTTGGCTCTGTGCACAGTGCACCACCACGCTGGAAATAGGAGAGTTATAGACACTCTCCTTACATTAGTCAACCAACCGCTTATTTTTATGTGCACGAACTTTTACATGTTGGACTTTTCCAAAGAGTAAACAGTGGGCATTGGCTGTGGTCAGCTGCACCATTTTTTTCTCTTTTCTCCAAATATTGGAGTATCTTGCCATTATTATGGCTGCATCCAACTGGAAAGTACCCACCCTTCATGCTTGTACATGGTGGATACGGATGCTTTAATGTCCAAAAGTCATGATTCCCCAACTTTCCGCCGAAATTACTGATTAAATACAAATAAACATGTTTTACTTTGACATCTCATTCATAAGATGCCAATGGAATTGGAGCAGATGGGCCTGGGGGTGTTGGCCTTAAATAACATCGGGCATTCTGTTGCAGTTTGGGGAATAGGGTCATTCACATCTAAAAACGCGTTTTAGGATGTAAATCTTATCCAAACCTCAGAGACTTTTATTAGCTTTTATGACCTGGATAAGAACCCTATTCCAGTATATCAAATAACCCTGAGAACCCTCGTTTGACCCTTACCATGATCCATGGCACTCAGGAAGAGTAGAAAGAACTTTATTTAAAATATGAAAATGTTTATGCCCCTGCTGAAGATATGGTGGTATATGTGGTCTCAGTAGTAAGAGTGGCCAAGTATCCCTCTCCATTCTTTGATTCACAATCATACCAGCGTGACATGTTAATACCAGATGAAGAGTTTGCAAGTGATTTACTGTGACTTTTCACTTTAAATAAAGACCATTCCGGGTATTTTCTACTGACTGCTACCCTTTCCTCCCCTTTATGGAAATTCAGCACACCTATTCTGGTGGATACTGGCGTCATGGAAACTTTATGGACCTGAGCCTAGCTGACTACCTTGGGCTGTGTTACTTTCCAAGTGGCATGGTTAGAGGAGAAGCGTCCCGAGGTATTCCCACTCCCAAGATCATTGGGACAGTGGACTATCAGGTTGGCAAATACCACTTGTCCGATCACTTCCAAGCTGTCAAAAACCTCTTCTACCATATCATCTTGGGGTGGAGTGGTGGCGGAAGTTTGACGTTAGAACCAAATTGAAAGAGAATACCCTATCCCTTAGTATAAAGAATGGTTGCATACTAGTTGTTCCTTTGTCAAAGGAGAACGCTCATGGCGAATTGCCCACTAGCCCCACTTTCACACTCTTAGCCTTGCTTCTATGTTGAAGCCCACCGTGGAGGTTCCCCTACTTTCTTGTTTTAAGGGTTTGGAATCCTCCTTTAATGCAGCTTCTGATAACGCACTACCTGAGCACTCTGAATTTGATTGTGACTTCAAGCTCACGGTGGATCTGGTGCATATATCTTCCCCCATTTACCTATTTACTGTCCAGGAAAAGAGGCGTTGGATGTGTGGGTGAAGGAACAGTTAGCCAAAGGTGCGATTTTTCAGCGTACCTCCCCAATATGCTCCTCACTTCTCTTTGTTGATAAGGCTGATGGTACCCTATGCCCATGTGTAGACTATGGAACTATAACAAAGTCACTGTACCAGACCTCCATCCCATCCCTTTAGATTCACAGATTACGCGCTATGTGGAGAAGGCAAAGGTCTTCTCCAAGCTGGATTGCCTCAATGCGCTCAATTAGATTCAGATCAAAAAGGGACAGGAGTGGTTAACTTCATTCCATACCATAAAAGAGATATTCCAGTTTCAGGTCATGCCCTTTGGGCTTAAGAATGCCCCTGCTATTTTTCAACGCCGCATTGATGCAGCGTTGGGGGACTTGTTGGGGTATGCGCGGTTGCCTACATGGACGATATTCTGGTGTTTTCCCCTGATCATGAGTCCCATGCAGTACACCTTTGGCAAGCGGTGGAGAGGTTAAGAGAAGCTCAAAGCATGCTAAAGATTAGTAAATGTGAGTTTTTCAAGTCCCAGGTCGCTTTCCTGGGCAACATCATGTTTGACCAAGGACAATTGATAACAATAGATAAGGAGAAGGCTATTTGTGAGTGGCCTACTTCCACTTCAGTAAAAGAATTGAGGTGTCTTTTGGGGACGTGTAAGTTCCTCAAGAGGTTCACGCCAAACCTTTCTGAGGTGGCAGCGACCTTGTATAGGTTTAGTGGTGCAAAAGTGCTTCAGTGGTCCCCTGTTTTGGAGGATGCTTTCCAAGATGTGAAGTGCACCCTGTTGTCCACGTTCATCCTTCGCTACGTCGACCCTTCCAAATTGTTTATTGTGCCTACTGATGCCTCCAACTTCGCCATAGCAGCTGCCTTGTTACAAGTAGGCGAAGATGGGATAGAGCATCCGGTGGGATATTTTTCTAAAAAATGTCTCTGCCAGAGTTAAATTACACCATTTATGACAAGGAGTTACTAGCAGTGGTGGAGGCGCTAACTTACAGGCGTCACCACTTTCATGGCTCTACCCAACTGTTCTTTGTATGTACAGATCACCGTGCCTTTCTATACTACTGCGTCCCTCATGTCCTAACCCCAAGGCAGACCCGTTGGCATGAGACCCTTGCCCAATTTGCCTTTTCTTACGAATTCACCAAGGGCAAGGATAATAGTTTGGCGGATGCTTTAAGCCGCAACCCTGCTTTAGCTCCTATCCCAAAGGAAGTAGAATTCCATAACAAACAGGTGATTATTCCTCCAAGTAAAATTCTGTCACAACTTCCCTCCCCCTGGCCAACGGGCCAGCTCTTGCACCTCTGGATAATGCGGAGGAATATATTATGTTCAGAAAGGTAGTCCTTTCTCAGCCATTATCAGACAAATATACTATGGTACTTGCAAAGAGCACTTTGAATCAAGAAGATTTATCCAGAGCTATCACGTGAAGGATGAGATGGTGTGGTTTTAGGGGCGCCTATGGGTTTCTGCTGGCCCACTGCGCCTGGAAATCATCCAGGCCCATCATGACGGAATCACCGTTGGTTATCCTGGGAAAGCAAAGACCTTAGAGTTAATACAATGTACCTACAATTAGAAGTGCTTGCCTGCTCAGGTAGGACGATATTGTAAAGAGTACCTGATCTGCAATCAAATGAAACCCAATCGTCAACTGTTAGCTAGATTGTTATACTTTTACAAAAGGTGGAAGGTCCTTGGACATCCCTATTGGTGGATTTCATTGTGGAATTATCTGTTTCTGATGGTTATGATGCCATCATGGTAGTGGTGGACTGGTTCACGAAGTTTGCCCACTTTATTCCTTAAATAACTACAATAAACGCCGCTGAGATGGCCAGGCTCTTTGTCACCCATATGTTTGCGCTTCATGGGGTTCCCCAAGAAATTATCAGTGACTGGGCCCCCAGTTTAACTCCGTCTTTTGGGAAGAGTTTTGTAAGACTCTTCAGGTTTGCTCCTACCATTCAACTGTCTATCACCCCCCAACCAGATGGGCAGACTGAACGAGTGAACTAGTGCTTGGAACAGTTTCTGCGTTGTTACACCGCCGCAGATCATTCAGATTGGGTTTCTCACCTTCCCATGGCCCAGTTTAGCTACAACAATACTTTGCACTCTTTGATTAGTTGTTCCCCCTTTTCCGCCAAACATGGCTTTGAAATGCCTTTAACATGGAGGCCAGCTGTGGTTCTAAAGTTGAAGCGGTGGTGGACTTTGCTAAAACCATAAAGAAGGTCCACCAAGGGTTTCCACAAGTTTGATGGAGGCTATGCTAGTTTATAAGGAGAACGCTGATGGTAAGCGCTGAGTGGATCCAGCATACAAGGAAGGGGAACCCGTGATGCTTAATGCTCATAACATCCCTATCAAGCAGCCATGCAAAAATATGGGTCCAAAGAGGATTGGTCCTTACCACGTTGTTAAAAAGGTGGTTATGCCTCATAACAGTTGGTACTTCCCTCTGTGTTTCAGATCTTCTCCATCTTTTATGAGAGAAAATTAACATTGTTTGAGGGCCCCTCCCCCGAGACTCCTGAGGCTTATCTCATGGATGGGGCGCCAGAATGGGAAGTGGAGGAAATAGTAGCCTCCTGCCAAGTTAAAAGATGACTTGAGTACCTGGTATCCTGGAAGGGGTTTGATGCAGCTGAGAACAGTTGAGTGCCAGCATGTGACTGTTTACATGCCCAAGGCCTAATTTAATCATTCCACAATCATTCTCCTGAGGCTGCAGGATCAAAGTCCAAGCTTTCCGTCGCTGCTATGAAGTTGTCACTTGCACATAAGAACTTCTTCTTAGCAAACGCGCCTAGAGGGATGGGATGAGTCAAATCTGGAGGAGAGGGTAATGTCATGGTTGACCAATTTGATATTGGGAACCAACCCAAGGATAAGGCTCGGTGACAGGAGGCCCAGAAGGTGAAACTTTAGGCTCTTCATGACCTTAAGCACAAATTAGACCAACTCTGGGTCCAAGCCAATTATGCCTAGGCTGGTACTAATGAGGTGCAAAACGCCCATCCCCTTGTGTCAGCTCAGGCATTAAAACGGACAATCTACATAACAAACGAAGATGGTTTGATTCAGTTAATTGGCAAACGGGATTTCAAAACCCTTTTGAGTTACTAAGTAATGATTTTGGGTAGAAACAGCTTCAATCGATCACTCAAGTGAAGGCAGTGTCAGTGTATTCTACCAAATCAGATGGGAGTGTTCACCTGTTGGAGCATCAAGGCTTGGGCCCACTTCCACAGACCCATAATTACCCCAACTCAATTTATATATGTTTCTTGCGATCAACGCTCCTTGTTGGTCAACTTTTTCCAATAAACTTTCTCCATTTTTTATTCTATTAAATGATAATTTAAATGATCCTGTGCGCAGACCCCTTCAAGGAGTTCTCACGCAACATTAACCATTCCATTTTATTTATGATGAGATTATCCCCTAGTGCACTGTTGGTTCGCCCTGGTACCCTCCAACCTAGGACGTTTACCCCTTCTCTCCTTGTGCACTGTGTCACTTTTGGTTGTTTATTTCTTGCACTACTTTGCTTTAGCTATTATTGCTCCAGCACCCTCTGTTGGGCTCTAGTAGCTTTGGTACTAGCGGCTATTATCCTTACGTTGACTCTGTGCACCGTGCACCACCACGCTGGAAACAGAATAGTTATAGACACTCTTCTTACACTTCTGATGAGGTCCCAGAACCTTCCCATAGAGACCCTTTTAGTATCTCAATTTCGATCTCTGTCCCCACTATAATTTGGTGACCAGAGGGGATTGTTATGGTGGCTGTGTATATTGTGGTAGCCCCTGGTATGTATACTTGGTGAGGGAGAGCCCTAGTTTTATTTTTAATTTCAAGTAGTGGATGGGGTTTACACCATAACTAAAGGCTAGATTAACTTGCACATCTTGAGTAAAATTCTTTGGCACCCCACTTGAGGTAAAATTCACCAAGATCTGATGTCCCAAGGTCTTGAATATCTCCTCTGCCATATCAACTACTGCACTGAAGTGAAGCATGAAGGCTGCTCCTATCAGCAAGTCGTGATTTTAATTTGGCAACTGTTATGAAATTGGCGTTTTTTAAGATACGTTATAAGCAGTATTGCGCAGAGTTTGACCCACTGAGCAATAGGACCAATGATATGAGGATCGTTGCCCTTAAACAACAGAAATAAACTTATTTAATAAATATGGAGCACTTGCTCCCACTATACTACTTTATTTAATACAATAAACACAGCGGATCTCCGCTTTCTTGCTCATATAAACTATTAACAACCTCCTTACTGTAATGGGTGGGTTCGCGCCAATATGCAACGAATGAATTGGGCAGTAAGAGCCAAGTTACTGACCATACTAGTTACATGCAGCAGAGGCCCATCCCCAAACCCGCCGCCATGTCTCATCATTGCCATGTATTCTCAGACCACTGTTCCATGACACTGCACATCAATAGCAGGGTCTGAGACCAGGAAAGGGCTGAGAATGACGCCAATGCCACACTGAGCTCACTGGCGGTGCTCATAACTTGGATCTGATCTGACTTATTTACTAAAATAAATTTAATAAATTTTAAGCTTATCAAAATCTTTTATTCTTTAGTTCCTCATAGAGAACACAACTGCCCTTTAGGGCTGCAGCGTCTTCCATTAAATAATTTGTTGTAAACATCAAATAAGCTTCCCATTTTGTTAAAATCCTCTGAACCCTGACCACCATATTGTTAGCAAAAAAATTTCCATCCCACCGGATCACCATCCACGCCCCACATAA
Organism: Massospora cicadina; assembly: GCA_022478985.1. NCBI lineage: Eukaryota > Fungi > Entomophthoromycota > Entomophthoromycetes > Entomophthorales > Entomophthoraceae > Massospora > Massospora cicadina. The sequence goes on along the minus strand of JAKSZP010005294.1, from coordinate 79,353 downwards.
ACCCATCATCATTTTGTGGAGGTGATTTGGATTCAGGATGGCAATTTCGCCCAGCTCCAAACTTACTAAATTCAATGCCCATTGAACTAGGGCCACATTCGGATTAACTTCCACCTGATATAAGTCAATGCACAGATCAGGTGCCTCCTGATCCGTTACATCCCCCCTGTGAAGATCAGCTTTCCTGTACCTTCTCTGGGCAATGTGCACAGGCCTCCATCATCTGCCACGTCGACTCCTCTACTGGATAGCCCTTCCACTTCACCAACAATTTCTGTCAGCCTCTCACCCACTTGGCATCCAGTATCCGCTCCACCTCATATTCTGGGATCTCCCCTTCTCTAAATTCAATGGACTGGGGCGCTCAGGCCCCTCACCCCCAAAAGCCTGCAGCTGGGAAGCATGAATCACTGGGTGGGCTCTGAAACCCTCTGGTAAACTCAACTTGAAAATGACCTGATTAATAGCTCTGATGATCTGGTATGGGCCCAGAAATTTTGGACCCAGCTTATGACTCTTTACTTGGATGGCATAGTTCTTAGATGATACCAGAACCCAGTCCCCAGGTTCAAATGACAGGTCTGGTGCCCTTCGCCGATCAGCCTGCCACTTCTACCAAACTACTGCCTGCTCCAAGTTCCCCAATAGCATCTTCTTGATTTCTGACATGGTATGAATCATTTCACCCACCCTCTGACATAAGCCACCCATAGATCCCCCATTCGACTTTGGGTTGAGTCCATGGTTTACAAAAAACGGTGACATTCCCAATGAGGATTGAGAGTGGTTATTGTAAATGAACTGGGCCATCTGGACCCATGATACCTAGTCATCCTGTTGATCAAACACGTAACACTGCAGATACTGTTCAAGTATTTGGTTCACCATCTCTGTTTGACCATCAGATTGCAGATGGTACACCAAGGACTGACCTGGTCTGATTTCCAAACTTCCCAGTAGACTCGACCAGAATTTTGAGATAAATTATGGGCCATGATTTAAAATAATTTCCTCAGGTAATTATGACAGGAAAACACCTCATCAATGAAAATCCTTGTCGCATCCTTTGCCAAAAAACTTCCAGTGCATGGGAAGATTCAGCATATTTGGTAAGTCTATCCACGACCACCGTAATTGCATCCTTCCCCTGCACCTTTGGAAGTCCTACTATGAAATAGATGCTGATCGAACTCTAAGGGGTCTGTGGTATTGGCAACAAATTCAACTTATCCAATAGCAGTTTTCTTGATGGCTTTGACTTCGCACATACCAAACACTCCCGCACATACTTCTGGACATCCTTACAAAGGCCCAGCCACAAATACTCCCACTGTACCAACTCCATTGTCTTCCCCACTTCCGGGTGACCCACCAGTGGATGGTCATGAGAAGCCCAGATTACCTTCCACCATAATGATAGGTTGGGTATCCATACACGCAACTTGTGGTATAGCACCCCAACCCTCTTCATGAAATCCGCATGGTACTGGTGCGACTGACCCTCCATCATCTTGGATTTCAGCCTTTGTAAAAAATCCGCGCTCCTCTGCTTATGGCAAACTTCCTCCCCCAACTCACACCCCCATCATCAACCATCGCAAACTGATCTGGATGGAGCATCGTTGTGGTGTTGAACTCCTCCAATTCTTCCTTCTCATATACAAAAGCTCCATCTTGGCTCAACCAATATGCCAGTACATTTGAAGCCCCAGTCTGGTACTCCACCCAGAAATCATAGCAGACCAGCTCCACATGCCATCTGACTTGTCGCTGATTATCTTTTGTGGTTGGCAATAGTACTCTAAAGCTTTGTGGTCCGTTCAAATTACAAAATAATGCTGAGCATAGAGCAGGTGATGTTGCCATTCACGCAAGGCTGCCATCACCACCAACAGTTCTTTATCATATATCAGGTAGTTTGTTTCCGTGAGGAGAAGCTTACAGCTGTAGTAGCACATGGGATGCTCCAACCCATCTTCCCCCTCCTGAAACAATACCGCCCCCACAGCATAATTTGAGGCATCTGTCTTGAACATTAAAGATTTCCTCAGATCCAGATGGGCCAGCACTGGGGAAGTAAGTAACTTACCCTTTACTAATTTAAACGCCTGCTCTTCCTCCTTTCCCATATGAATGGAACGTCCTGGGTCAAACGCGTGGGTGGTAAGTCCATTTGGGAAAGATTCTTCATAAACTGACGAAGGAAGTTCAAGGTACCCAAAAAACTTTGCACCCCCATCTGATCCATGGGAGCCTTCCATGGCCAAGTTTTCTCAGAGCTTAACCGGACACACCCCCAATCCATTCCAGAATACCACGTTGCCAAGAAATGACACTAAACTCCAGTTGAACTCACACCTGGAGGCTTCAACATCAAACCCATTTGGCCTATCACCCCTCAAATCCTCCTGAACATCCCAAACGTGTTCTTCCTGGGACCACCAGAACACTAGGATATCGTCCATATAAGCGGCACAGCAACGTCCAATCATCCCCCCAAGGACATGGTCAATCATCCATTGGAACACTGCTGGAGCGTTCCTCAGCCCGAATGGCATCACACAGTATTGGTACACCCCTAGGTGGCACTTGAACGCTGTATATTGCTGATGCTCCAGCCTCACCAAAATCTGATTAAACGCATCCGCTAGATCAAGCTTTGTAAACATCATGCATCCATTAACCATCGGAAGAATACCCTCCAAAAGTGTCATTGGATATGGATCCAGCTCCATGACTGCATTTAGACCTTGTAAACTTTATACATGGGCGTAAGTCACCACTTGCCTTTGGTACCAAAAACACAGGAGACACCACTAGAGACCTGGAGGGCTCAATAAAACCCTTGTCTAGCATGGACTCCACATGGCTCTCCAAAGCTTCCCTGGCCCATTTAACTAGAGGATAGAACGGACATCCCTTGGGGAGGTCCAAACCCTCCTTGAGCTGAAATGAGAATGCAAGCAAACCCATAGGGGAAAAAGGTGAACTTCCAATGGAACAGAACACATCTACAAAGTCACTGTATTTGGGTGGGAGCTTTACCTCCTGCATTTCCCCTAAGCTCCTGCATCCACTTGGTATGTCACCCCCAACCTCCATCTTTCACGTCATTTGAGGACCAATTTGGGGTGATAAGGTAATTGTTTTATGCAACACATCGATCTGTGGCTGGAAGCAATGCCACCATCACATCCCCCAGCACTACGGGGTGGGCCAGATTCTGAATTGCACAGAAACCCTCTTTCAACCAAAAGGGTTCTGCTGAATGATAATTAAGGGCTCCAGAACCCATGATGGGGCTCTTCTTGATACATTGGCGAACACCACCTCCAGCCCCCTTCTCATTTCCAACTGCAAACGTTCTTCTAAGGCAAACTCCACATAATTCTCCTTGGCCCCTATATCCACCAGGGCCAGCACCTTCTTGGTCTGGCCATGTGAGTATTACTTGACCGGAATAAATAATCTGGGATAAAGTGAATAAGAAGGCTTAATGTTAGAAGCATTTTCAGATTTCAAATTTGTGGGCAAAGTAGGTTGGGGACTATAGCTCTGCCCGTGTCCCAGACCTGCTCTTCCTGAATCCTCACCGCTACCCTGATGGGATCCCCCATGGATATTGCCAAAAACCGTGGAGAACTCTGCCAGCCTCCTCGTCCTCTGTTAGCAATGACAGGCGACTGGACCCTTCCTGGGGACATCAAATCCTCTCTCCGGTTTTGTGCCAACACTAATGGATTTCCACCTGTATCGCCAAAGCAATCTCCTCTGCCAATGAACCCTGAACTTTAGCAGCCTCCATGGCGGCCAACATGTCCGCCTGCAGCCCTTGTCTGAACATTCGCGATGATTGTGAATCCAAGACTCTCACTTCTTTCGCCAATGGCCAGAAAATCCGCCCATATTCCTCCACTAAACCTCAGCCCTGTCCTAAGGTCAACAGAGCTGACCATGCCTCATCCTGCACCTCATCTGGACAAGCCTCCCAGTTGATCCAGTCCACACATTCATCCATGGATCCCAGCTGGCGTCATTGCTCCTCAACCAACTCTTGCACCCACCTGGAAAGTTTTGGAGGTAGTGCATCCATGATCTGCACAATCTGCAACAAGAAAGGGGTCTCTCCACCCATTGCTTGATCCAACCGTGCTGGAAAATGAAACCATGACACCACTTGGTGAATCTTTTCTAAGGCCTCTATATGCAAAGCTGCTCATCCTTTTAAGGATACTGGTCCCACTTGGCATTCCTCCCTCCTTGCAGGACTCAAGCCAAACACTCAGATCACTTCTCTTATCACAAATGTAAGCGAGAAGCTAACCATCACCACCGTCAACACATGGCAGTACCACTCCTCCCCTCCTGGGACCAACTCCTCCTCTTGGGGGGCCCCACAAAACCGACATGAAAGTATTAGAGTTGTGTCTAATGTAATGGGTGGGCTTGCGCCAATTCGCAATGAGCAAATTGGGCAGTAAGAGCCAAGTTACTGACCATACTAGGTACAGGCCAGCAGAGGCTCATCCCTGAACCTGACCACCATGTCTCGTCATTGCCACATATTCTCAGACCACTGTTCCCATGACACTGCACATCAGTAGTAGGGTATGAGACCAGGAAAGGGCCAAGAACGACGCCAACGCCACACCAAGCTCACTGGCAGAGCTCATAACTTGAATCTGATCTGACTTATTTACTAAAATAAATTTAATAGATTTTAAGCTTAGCAAAATCTTTTATTCTTTAGTTCCTCATAGAGAACACAACTGCCCTTTAGGGCTGCAGCGTCTTCCATTAAATAATCTGTTGTAAACATCAAATAAGCTTCCCATTTTGTTAAACTCCTCCAAACCCCAACCACCACATCATTAGCAAAGAATCACTATCCCACTGGATCACCATCCATGCCCCACATAAGCCCATCATCATTTCGTGGAGGTGATTTGGAATCAGGATGGTGATTTCGCCCAGCTCCAAACTTACTAAATTTGATGCCTGTTGAACCAGGGCCACATTTGGATTGACTTCCACCCAATCTGAGTCAATGCACAGATCAGGTGCCTCCTGATCTGTTACACTTCCTCAATCATCCCATCTTTCTTATAGTGTAGCAACTTTGGATGATACCGCTTTCATAGCTTAGTAATAAAATTCGCCATATCTCATTGGTTCTGCCAATTCTTCATTTTGTTAATCGCATGACGCCTAATATAAGGCGATTTCCCAACAACCCAATATCGCCTCATTTTGAGGTGCTTAAATTACCATAACTTATATCAAACTCAGCTGATGCAATCTGTTCTGCCATTATGACTTAGGGCTTATCATCCAGTCATATTGGGATCATGACATTACCCCCTCCTTAACTGGATGATAAGGCTCCTATTGATTATACACCCAGAGGAACTTTACTTGCACTTGGTTGATGATCTGACTGCTAGCGGGGTCCTTGATAGTATATGCATCCATACCTGTCTTCTCAATGACTTTGAATGGCCCAATTCAAATACTGGCCAGCTTGTGTTTCCAGCTTAACCCATGTTGATAATGGAATAGGACCATGTCTCCATCTTTGAACTGTGCTAGGCCACTTTGCCATATCTGATTGGCAGCCTGGCTTTTGATTTTCTTGGCTAAGCTGAACGAGTATGCTTTGATTTGTAATTTAATCAGTGTATTTGTTAGGATGGTCAAATAGCGTTGTGAATCCATTCCGCCAGTGTCCTCTACACAGGCATATAGAAGTGCGGGCAGAATGGGGTGCCATTCATAAAGCAATTGAAATGGGCTTTTCCCAATGGCATAATGGTAGCTAATGTTGTAGGTGAACACCGCGGTAGAAAGGAGGGTACTCCAATAAGAGGGCCTATCTGTAACCAACTTCTGGAATATGGTCAACAGGGTCCCATTAACCCATTCAACCATTCCGTTGGACTTGGGGTGATATGGAGATTTTGGAACCTGCGGATGGCCATCATTTTGTTGAGTTTGGGAAGTATGTGAGAGGTAAAGTTAGTGCCATTGTTGGTAAGAATAACCTGTGGGAGCCATGATGCTGAATGATGCATTCCATTACAAATTTAGTCACAAAAACGCCCCCAGATCCTGAATAGCCTGTGCCTTACCCCCTGGTCAAGTGGTCAATTGCCACCTTGATATACTTGGACCGGTTAGCTCCCATTGGAAGAGGGCTGATGACATCAAGGAAACTGTATGCCAAGCAAAGTGCAGCTTTACTAACTGGTATGAGGTCTTCCAGTGGAGCGGCTTTTCCACTTGGCACTGGTGACAGAAGGAGATAGTATCAAGCACAGCAAAGTTCATGTTTTCCCTGTGATACTGAGGCCGCAATAATTCCAATGTCTTGCGCACACCACTATGCCCAACTTCCCTATGTGCACTCATGATATTGTTAGGCCACGTTGAGAGTTGCGGAAAGTTTACTGTGAAGTTGCCAATTCACTTGTACAACTCACCATTCCTCTGAAAGTATTATCTCGCATTTCATTCAATGCCTTGAAGACTTTAGGTGGCTCATCATCATACTTTCCGCTGAGCATCTAGTCATACATATTATTGCTCAGATCTGCTGTAACTGCAATAGTTGGTAGCCTCAACAAGCAATCAGCATTATGGTTTTACTCCTGATCAATGAAGGATCTCGAAGATGTAAGCCTGTAGTTTAAGGGCCCATCATGCTAGCTGGCCCTCAGGCTCCTTAAGGTTCTGAAGCCAGTGTAACAAGGTGTGATCCGTTACAACTTTAAATTTTACACCATGCAAATATACTCAAAATTTCTTATAAGCATAAATCACTGCTAAGCACTCCCACTCGGTCACAGTATAATTTCGCTCATGGCTATTCAGGCTTTGGTTGCAGTACGCCACTGGGTGCTCCTCCCCTCATCATCTTTTTGAGACATAACTGCCCCCACAGCGGAAAGAGATGCATCCATTTGTACAAAAATCCTTTTCAAAATTTGGTAATGTAGCATTGGCGCCTCAATCAACAATGTTTAATTAGTATCAAAGAAACGTTGACATTATTCCATCCATGCAAACGTGGCATCCTTTTTTAATAACTCAAACAATAGACCTCAAATACAAATAAAGTTAGGTATGAAGCGGCAATAGTAGCCAACCATCCTTAAAAATAATTTTATATCTCATTTACTGCTTGGTGTAGTTATCTTCCAAATGGCCTCCACCTTAGCTGGTTGGGGCCTCAGCCCTGTTGCATCAACTACAAACCCAAGGTACCCTAGCTGATCCTTGAAAAAGTGGCATTTCTGGGGCTTGATTTTGATGTTGGCCTCAGCCAACTGGCTGAATACCTCTTCAAATGGCTAAAGTGCTTAGAAAACGTGAGAAAGAAGTCGTTAATATTGTCAAGGTATACAAGAATGCATGACAGCTTCAAGTTGCCAAGGATAATGTACATTGCCCGTTGGAAAGTATCTGGGGCATAACATAATCTTTGTGGCATATGTGTCAGTTAAAAAAGCCCTTTGGATGTGATAATGGCGCATTTTTCTTGTTCCGCCACAGATAACTCAATCTTCCAATAGCCAGATATTAAATCTATTGCAGAGAAGTAACAAGCTCCCCCAACTGGTCCAATGCATCATCAATCCGTGGCAAAGGATATGAGTCTTTTTTTGTAATGCTGTTGAGCTTATGGTAGTCTATTAGTAACATCCTTCTTTTTGACAATTAGGACAGGGGAAGCCCATGAGCTCTTCAAAGGTTCTAGAATTCCTTGCTCCAACAGTTTATTGATTTCTGCTATGACAACTTCTTCCACTGCTCTAGATCGGCGGATTGGCTGAGATTTGATGGGGGGATGATCCCCAATGTCCACTTGATTTATCACTCCTCAGGCGCACCCTAAATCATGATCATCAACAGTAAAGATCTCTTTGTATTTTTGAAATAAGGCTTCCACTCAATTTTTTGATCTTCTGTAAACCCCATTAAATTTTTATGCGGTACAACTGCCATTACGCCAGGCTGTGTTTTGACGGGCAGACCAAATTCATCCAGTGAATCAAATTCATGAATCCTGATGACCTCCTCAACTTGAAATGTAGTAACGCAACTACTTAGTGTCAGCGGATTTTCATAGGTCTATCCTGAAGATTCGCTACCAAGACCTTGATCTCCCCATGCCCCAGAAGTATAATGCCAGGGGCCATGTGGGGCTTGATCCATTATTGTTGATAGGTCCCAATGACCTCCCCATATAGCCCAGCAGGCACTTCCACCTCTAACTCAGTGCTTATGATTGCTTGGTGTCCAGAGGAAATAGATATAGGGCCAGCAGCTCTAAGCGGTAGCCCTTGATATTCATAAATTTGGTGAGGAAGGGCCCAGGTCTTGCTTTTTAATCAATGATAGCAAACCAAAACCACCCCATCACCATATGCAAGGTCTTAACGTGACTCATGTGTACAGGATCCTTTAGCATTCCGCTGAAAGTGATGTAGATTGGGATCCTGCCCCAGAATTTCAAATGTCTCTGCTGTCATATAAACAACAGCTCCATAGTGATGCATAAAAGCAGTTTCAATTAACAGGACATAGTTATTGTTTGGTAACACTATAGCTGGGGCTAAATGATAATTAACCCAAACCGCAAAGGTAGCGCACTGTATGCTCCTTCAGAGACTGTTATTTCTGCGCCTGCGGTCCCATACACCATATGATGCTCTACATCAGGCTTTAATGCTAGCTTTGACACCAACTTTGAGGACACTATGTTGAATGGGGCACCTATATCGATTATTGTGCAAACTCAGGTTTTTGCTACAACAGTGTCACAGTAAATACACTCAGAGTAAGATGCATCTGATTGTTTTAAAACATGGACATTTAACTGATCTCTTTTCCAAGGAATCTTATAATACCCTTCCCCACATTAGTGTATCCTTTAACAATAGCGTCCACAGGAAGGCCGCATTTACCCCTTTAAGAGGAACGCATCAGCTAATGGATCTGGTTCATCTGTAGAAAGGTAATCAAACAATTGGCAAGCATACAGTTTTGGGTGCTCCTGGGAGCCTGCTTCTGCCATTTACATGAATTGCGTTTGTGTCAGCACATTTATCCCTCCAACCGGCTGCTGATATAAAAAAGCGTCATCATACTGGGAAACATCTGCTAGCTGTATAGGAATAAGTTCAGGTAGGACGTTATGAGTCAGAATAGTGGAGGTAGAGAGTCCCATCTCTACTCTTCTCTGACTTTTTCCTGATTATACTGCTCCCACAGTAGGTACTGAACCTAACGATTATGACAACTCCTAGCCAGATGCCCAGGGCGACAGTCAGAAAAGCAATTACTCCCATAAGACCTGGATCCTTGATTGTTGTAAAATGGGCCACCTGAAAAGGTGGACTGGTATCAGACAGTGTAATCAAGCCCATCTTGGTAGGTGAACTGCTGTTGGCAACTTGGTTGAAAACGAGGCTTGTGATGATAATAAGGCCAGGGAATGCCAACCGGGCGCTGAACATAGAGAGATGATTCCTCTGAATAAATAAGGCTAGCAGTGGATGTGATAGAACTCTGCTCTATACTGGGTGGAGGGAAGGTAGCAGATAACTGGCATAGAATTTGAACAAGTTTAAGCATTGGTACGTCAACATTCTAAAATATGGAGCCAAAGCATTAAAAAGATCTCAGTATGATTTTACAGAAGAGGTCAATTCTATGCTTATGTTACATTCAGTTAAAACTCCTTCCCCAATTAACACATGGGCTTCTTCTGAGAATTGATCAGCAAATGCAGTGAGGGTCTCGTTATGTGGAAACCCAATGGTAAAAAACTCAGCCTTCAGTTGCGCCATTTTTGAAGTTCCTCCAAACAACTACAGTACAGTATCCTTCACTTTTTGATGGGTAATGGAACTGTTGGGATGAATCAAGTAACTTGGTCAGTGCTTTCAACATCCAGAGTGGACATTAGAATTTCGGCTTTATGCTGATTTGAAGCTCCTTCTACTGCAAACTCAAATTGTTTAAAGAATCCATAGATGTTCCCATCACAATTAAATGGAAGCAGCTTATTTATACAACATTCTTGCAGAAACTCCTTCTTCCATTTAAGCACAACGTCCAGGGCAAGTTTGAGTTCTGCATATTCAACAGTTGCAGTGTGTTGAAATGATTCCTTAGTAAAGCAAGCCGGATACAACATGACTAGCAACTGAAGAATGCCTATCAGTCTATGTGATTGATCAATGTGCCCCCTGTAGTGAGCACCACTGTTATAAAATTGGCGTATTTATTGAGATACACTGTAAACAATATTGCGCAGGGTTCAACCCACTGAGCAATAGGACTAATGATATCAGGATTGTTGCCCTTGAAACAACAGAAATAAACTTTATTAACAATATGGAGCACTTGCTCCCACTATATTTCTTTATCTAATACAATAAACACAGCGTATCCTCGCTTTTTTGCTCGCTCTAAACTATTAACAACCTCCTTCCTCAATCATCTCATCTCACTTATATTGTAGCAACTTTGGATGATACTGCTTTCATGGCTTAGTAATTCAATTCTCCGTATCTCATTGGTCCCAGCAATTCTTCATTTGTTAATCTCACAAAGCCTAATTTGAGGCGATTTTTCAACAACCCAATATCGCCTCATTTTGAGGCGCTCATAATACCATAACTTATATTAAACTTGGCGGATTTCATTCATATCGCCATAACAACTTAGGGCTTATTGTCCAGTCATATTGGAATTGCAACAGCCACATAATTTTAGTGCAGAGATGGCAATTATCCTAAACTGCAAAGAAAGTGCAATATTCCCCTTATGAGACAGTGCATTACACCCTAGCGGTTTTATATACCATCCAGTGCTCCATATTGGGTTTTAATGGTATCTTAGCTACCAGCTTGGTTAACATGATGTTAACTGGTGCACCAGTATCTATAATCACACAAACTTTTTTTCACTATAAAAATATACAACATGTACATTCAGAATAAGAAGAATTTGATAATTTAATATTTAAATACCCAAAAAAATTATAAGGATCTACATAATGCCCACTCCAACATAGGGGTATCCTTAATTATTGCTTCTACAGGAATAACGAAATTCACCTCTATCAGTGATAGTGCATCTGAGGAGGGTCAGGTTTCATCTGGTGAGGCTTGTTCCAATATCTAGCGGGCATAGGGTTTTGGCATCTCCTGGCGGCCCACCTCTGCTACTGCCTCTTTGACTTGAAAGCAGGTCAGCACATGTACATTGCCATCAGGTTGTTGATATAGCAGAACGTAAGTGGGGTTGCAAGGTTTGGCAGAAAGCAACTCATTGGTTTCTGGGTAGGGTAATTGAAATTATACCAGAAGAAGTAGAGAGTTCCATCTCAACACCGCTTGATCTTTTCCCTGATCATACTTGTTTGTCTGTAAAGAATAGACTTGTTTCTTAGCAGGAGAGTTTGGTATACATGTCTGAGGAAGCCTCATATATAACAGTTTACCCTAAAGGTATCTCATCTCCAGGTGTCATTAAAAGATCTATTCTGAGTTGGTAAGAGGTTTATAATTAATTTGGCAGGGGGATGATTATAGGATGGCTTATGATTTGCAAGAAGAGTATGGATCAGCTGTGGCAGCCCACTTGAGGAAGTAGGGACAGCAGCATCCTTTTATGGCTTTCATTATGAGTTAGGTGAACTGAATGTTGCAGCTAGTTTTTTCAGGTAGTTGACAATTTTTTAAAGGGATATCCCTTGCAGAACTGAACCATTTCATCGAAAAGCTCCCAGTATGGTTTCACTGCCGCAGTCATTGCAATTTCAACATCAGCCTCATATAACGTACCTTATCCTACTAAGATGTCCACTTCCAAAGTAAATCAATCAGCAAACTCTGTCTGAGTTTCATTCCACTGGGACCCCATTGTCAGAAAATCACCCTTCCATTGAGACATTTTCTCAATACTCTCAAACAAGTGCAACCCTGTGGCCTTGCCACCCCTGATAGGTGACTGAACTGTCCTTCAGATAGCACATAACTTGATTGGTGCTCACAACATCTAATTCAGATATCAGCAGTTAACCTTATGGTATTCTGAAGCTTCCTCCACAGCAAATTCAAAGCGTTTAAAGAACCCATACATGTTTCCATCCTAATTGGATGGAGGCAGTTTTTCAACACAGAATGTAAAGAGAGTGTCTATAACCCTCCTGTTCTTATAATGGTAGCGCTCAGTGCACAGGCCCAACGCCAGGGAACTAGCCATTAGAGTAAAAATTATTATTGCCCAGCAGAGGGTGCTGGAACAATAATAACTTAAGCAAAGAAATGCTATAAATAAGCAGCCAAAAACGTCACAGTGCACACTGAGAGAAGGAGTAAATGATCCAAATTGGAGGGGACCTGGATGAACCAACAGCGCAAGAGATGATAATCTTATTGTGTTCAAAATGGCAAGTTTTATGGAGCATGAGACCTCTGCGAAGGGGTCCACACACAGGATTGTTTGTAATAACATATAAAAAATATGTATAAACGGATAATTATATTAGGGAAGTTGACCAACAAGGAATGTTTGTTGGGGAAAACATATTTAACCATTGATGGGGGAATAAGGGTTGGCATAAGTGGACCCAAGCACTGACCCACCAATAGTTACACACTATCATCCCAATTGGTAGAATACGCCAAAACCAACTTCACTTGTGTGATTGATTGAAGTTGGATTTGACCTAAACGTGTGATTTTGTAAATGGAACGGGTTTTAAATCCCCATTCATCAACAAATTAAACTAAACTGTCTGTGTTCATTATGTAGACCATTTGTTTTAATGCCTGGGCTATAGTAAGGGACTGGACATTTGGCACCCCACTAATACCAACCTGGGCATATTTTGCCCATACCCAGCATTGGTCTAGGGTATGCATCAGGTCAGGGAGGCCCTGTAACTTCACCTTTTGGGCCTCCTGGCGCCCAACCTTATCTTTGGGGTTGGTCCCCACTATGATGTTATCTACACATGACATAGAAACTCTCATCCTATTTGAGAATATGAGCTCTTGGAGAAAACTGGGGCACTTCTAGTTAGCCATAAATTGAACCACGCCAAGGGGAGGACATAGAAGAAAGGGTGGAACTTGGCTTTTACACAGGATTAGTTGTGGTATGGGCTTCTTTAGCTGGCAACATAGTAAACATGCAAGTAACTCCTTTAGGTAAGGCATAAGCATCCCCAGAGCTTCTACTATGGGTAAGGTGACTCACACTGCCTGCTTAGTCAGCAAAGAGCTCTTTTGCTCTCCCCTCAGCCTCATACCTTCCACAGTATCTCTGTCCTTCACTATCATCCCCTTTTTGTCCTTCAGCTTTGCAGTAAAGACTTCAACAATAAGTGTTATCATTCAATTTCCTCTCAACGCAGTGCAGCTTCTCAATAGTATCATCAGGAAGGTCTGCTAGTTGTTTGTTCTGCTAGCTTATGGTATATAATTGGCCAAATACCTCCTTAAACTAATCTACCAGGACTTTATGCTCATAAAGTAGGTCATGATTGGTTTGGCATAATGAGTCCAGGATGATTATAACCTCAGAGTATTGTGCTAGCTTGATAGACTGGGACAGGTTGCCATCGGCTTTGTATAGATCTTCCATGGGGCAGATAGGCAAATATTTTGTGGTTGAATCAGTAGGCCCCTGTAGTGAGCACCATTGCTGGAATCTGGCAGATGGGATGCAGTCTGATGGATAGTTGCTCAAGAGTTTAAACCTACTGATACAACGGAAAGGCAATATGATGATTGCCATTCCACAAATAAATATAATAAAATATCAAATAGAAGCATGTGGCTTTGAGAATAACTTTCTTTATTATATGGCAGAGTCACACTGCCATTTAATCTTGGGGATTTATACTTCAGAGTCCAATATAGGTTAATAACTAGACAACTCCCCTCCCATTCTTTGTTCCCCTTTTTTCTCATCTCTTTAGCTACTTTCTGGCCCATCTGACCAGCTAACTTAGCTTCTCTACTTTCTCTGATACTTGTTTCATCATTGGAGAATCTGGTAGAGTTTCCATATTCAGCTGAGGTCAGATCACTTATTGTCAATACATCTTAATACTTACTAAAATACTTCTCATTTCAATTCCAGTGGATAACTAATGATCTGCCAAGTGATAATTTAAGCTTATTGTCTAGTCATATATATAATTTTTTGGCTAACCTTAAAGCCAACATCACTTATACAAACATTGCCACCTTTGTCAAGCTCCCTGATGCCCATATCCAAGCAGAGCACAATTTAGCAAACTATTTTGGTGCCTTTATTGTGATCCACAGTCTCTTCTCAGAATCTCCCTTGGGAGATATCAAATCCATTCTGCTGATGTCCCTACACCCTTGCTTTCTGCCTTGGCTCACACTTGCTCCATGGCTACAGAGCTGAGGAAGTTCCCTGACCCCTCCCTCTGCCATGGTCAGCTAGTAGTTTGCCATTGCCATCCTGATTAGGTTTGTTTTGTTTGGTCTCAGTGCTGTTTTGCTCACTTGGCATTTTGACTCATTTTTATTTTTATTGTATTTCTTCTGATAATGTCCATCCCTTGGTTGACTTACCTCAAGCAAACTAAATTATAAATAGAGATATAAATATGTCTATGCATAAGGAATAGTGCAAAAAGCTGATTCACAACAATTTGTAATACTATTTCTAACAACCATATTCTAATGCATTTTGCCTATATTCCTTTAGTTATAGAACTTTTTAATCTAATTGCTTACTGAAGTATATGTATATCAACTTAAGCATATATAAAAAATAAAGTTCTGAAAAACAGTACAGTTACCAAGTTTCATTATCTTAAATATAGGCAACCTTATAAAGCAACTGCGTCCTTGCAGTTTAACATATTTTATCATAATTGTTTTTCATAATTATATCAGATAGATTTATAGTACATTTTATTGTTTCTAGTTGTAATTTGGTATGAATTAAAGGTAACATTACTGTACTGTACTAAATATTTGCAGTTTGAGACAGGCCAACAATAAGATAAACATTACTAGGGCCTATATAACATTGATACATATGATTTGAAAAAAAGTTCCTATTTCAAATAAAAAGAACCATTAACATAGTTGAATGATATAAATCAATTAATTAAAGTAATTACTCAGTTAGTTGTGACTAATATTGGTAAAGAGGGCACAAATTATATAAAATTGATTAAATACTTTTAGCTAGATGCGCTTAAGTTATAGTTTAAATATAATTGGGGTACCAATTTATAACCACCACCCTGTTCATTCGGCATATTAAGTTTTTACTAAAAACCTATAGATAATTAGACGAGATTCATCCTCTAATGACCTTTTTTACTAATAAACATATACTTTAGTTTAGACGAAAAATCATTTATAGCTAGAGTTTTAAACTCAAATATTTCTTGTATAGCTTTTTATAAGATGACATTTTTTATCTTTTTCAAATTATCCATGAGAAAGTTTGATAAACAACTATATATTAGAACACTGCACTAGAATTCCAGTGAAGCGTAAAACAGAGAGCCTAACCCATTACTATCGCATAAAAATGCCCCATTACTTTACAATCTACACTTTTTGATATAGATAAATACAGCATACAAAGCCCTAAGATTATTATACAAGATAGACTGCCTAATTTTGCAATAGTTAAAAATAGGTCAAAAGTTTAACAGTTTTTTAGAATACTAATACAAAAGAGCACAAAACATGTAAACTTTTTGTGGAAAAATTTGCAAAGTATAAAAATTGCTAGTACTAAAAAAAATATAAAAATTGCTGTAGACAATGAAAGGTTTTAGGATATTCAAAAAACTAACGAGGCTAACATCATAAATTTTGAACCAGCCAATAGAATACTTCAAAGTGGCTGAAATAGCCAGAAATTATTCAACCTTTATTCATTTAAAGTGATGGAAAGGAAATATAAAATGAATTTATTTAATTATAGTAAAAAGGTTTGTAATAAAAGTTAAATAACTGAGATGACAAAGAATAAGTTTGCAGCATAATTACGTTCAACAATAAGAAATTTTAAAGAATAAAAGTATGCTAAAAAAGTTGTATTTTATCAACCTTAAATTTAAAGGATTACTGAGTTTAATAGCTGCGATATATGTCGTTTAGCTGCTTTATTAAGAGCATAACGCGAATATCAAACAAGATAAAACAAAGGGCATAAAAAGCTATAATAAAACTTACTAAAGTCTATACTTGCTTCTAAAAAGCAAATGTCAGCTATAATTTTGCAAAACCACATACATTCAGATGTTGATATTACTGTATTATAAACATAACATGAAAATTACAAAACAGTACATTTAAAAAGAAAGAGCAAAATAAGGGATAAAAATAAAGGGAATACTAATGATTGATGAACAGGTTAAAAATCAGACTGAATGAAAAGACTGAAATCTGACTAGAAAAAACTACAGGTAATGCAAGGTTGCAAATTGAAAAAAGTCAAAAGAAAAATCATCGGTGTTAGTTAAGATTAAGAAATATGTTTATTAAACTTAGTTCAATCTAAACTAGGCCATTGATGTTTTCTGTTATAACAGTCATCTATTGATAGTGACTATAAAGGGTTAGGTTAATAAATCAACCTTATGGCAAAGCTTTAAGGTTTGCAGCAATATTTGTATTCAAATAATTTTAAATAGATAATTATGGGGTTGATATTTGATTTTTGGTCTATCTCAAATAGGATTTTATTCACTTAAACATGAATTGGTTTCAAAAAGGCCTGATTAGATCAGGTGAGTATATAATAAATGTAGCCACTTGGACTAAAAATTACACCATCAAACAAATATTGAGTCAAAAGAACTCACAAAGTAGTAAAATGATGTGAGACGAGTTTATTATGGGAACTTTGTGGATATTAAAATTCTAAAGGGAGCAATATCATGGATCAGGTGGGGTATATAATTAAGTTAAAGGATCAAGGTTAGAAATCTTAGAGAGATCTTAGTTTATTCTCCATTTTCATCTGATCTGCAGTTATACATTATAAAACTATTTAATATTAATCTAACATCTAGATAAGTTATTATTTTTAGATAATCTTTTTATTATTTCAAGTATATTATTTTAGCTGCTAAATGAAGTTATAGATATAATATAAAGTAAAGTTACAGTTAGGTTAGTTCATCTTAAATAAATTTGAAGTAAACATAAATTATATAGTAGTAATTGAATTTTTACTTTTATATCAACCATATATTATTCTAAAAAGCTTTAGATTAAACTAATTTTATCAGATCTATGATTTTTAGCTAGTCAACTATATAATTAGATGAAACTATATAAGTTCATTATTGATTACTAAGTAAAAAGCTAATTGATCATGTTATATTTATTTATGACAGTAATATTTGATCCTAGATAAGTATCAATTTTAATAGATATTGTTGGACATTTTGGATATCTATAGCTACTAAAACTATATAATAGCTAGTAGCTAATTCAAGTATCATAAAATGAGTTTGAGCTTTTTGATTATAATTCTCCTCAATCTGTAGTTGTGAACTGGGCAAGTATTATCAGTTCACTTACTATACTTTCATATGTTATATTTCTAAGTAAGTTATTTATATCTCACAGATACTAATATATACTAGAATTTAGAAGACCAGCCTATTTAGATCGGGTGTCACTTAAGATTCAAATGCTATCGCATTCATTGATATTATCCGTCATTTAAACTATATTTATGGTTCAAATTTAGGTGTAGCTTTTTGTGAATTTAGTGCATTTCTATATTTCTTTTGCTTTCATCTTTATACATTCTTAAATGCTGCAATTGCTTTAAATTTACAAATCATCTATCTCCATGAACGGCTCCCATTCAACATTTTAGGTTTTACTTGTATATAATCCCAATTCTACTTGCTATGACTATAGATCTAGTACCTTTTAGTAAGTCTTTTTACTTATTACTAATAATATAGCAATGAATGCTTATGGAAAATCTTTTCAAGACTTCTGCTTTCTTAAAATTGATTTAGAAAACCGTGAAAACATGAAGATTTTCTTGCTATATGCAACTAATCTTCCATTGTTGATATACTGCTTTATTATTCCAGTCATTCTGATGCTTAAGCTTTTTTTGACCAGATATAGCTATGAAGATATCCAGGACTCAGAAACACATCCTCTTTTATTGCCAATACAAAATCTACTATCAAGAACTCTAGGATTCAGAGTGTAAGATTTATACTTTATAATAGCTAATCTCTTAGGTCGCTTTATCCTTTAGCTTGCTCTTTATGTCATACAGGAACTATATTTAGCAATTTCTATGTCTCCTACACTAAACATGATAACCCTATAGTTATTTCTTGGGCATATTTTAGCCTCAGTATCTATGGCATAGTAAATCTTTTCTGTTTTCTACTCGATCCTTATATTCAAGAATCTTGGAACCCTCCACAACTTCTTATTGTTGAGCAAACAAATACAGAAAGTCAGCAGAAACCAAATCCTGATAATGAAAAAACTAATTCATGTTACAACAATAGTACCACTAAGGAATTTAACAGTGAGTCAGTAACTATACTTTCAAACCAACAAGCATCCAGTTCAAGATCAACAGGATCTATTATAAATGGTAACTCAAGCCAAAATCAGAAAGAAAAGACAAGAAAGCCTAAGAAAACTGTTAGATTTGACCTTGACTCAACAAGGTATTATATTGCACCAATTCCTATCCCTGGTGCAAGAAGCCCTGATGAGTATAGAAGAGAGGTTTGGCATACAACTGATCTTCATCTGGATATAAGAAAGCAATTTAGGCTCAATTAAATAAAGTCTATATTTTTACTATTGTTTTTGTTGATGTAGTATAGGATTTATAACTTGTTATAAATAAAAGATTAAAATCAAATTTTATATATAAACATTACTAAAATTATTAGTTTGTACTATCTATATATAAGTTTAAGACAATCGAAATTATTGGAGGTGATATCAAAATACATAATGATAAATAAAATTAAAGTATGTACAAAGACTGAAAGTACTTTTATGAGAAGGATGTCCCATGTAGTTTGTAAGCTCAATGTCATTGCTTCCCTAGTTTGATCCTGATGGTGAACCTGGGTAGGGGATAATATGACTTAATTAGAGTTTTTAAGTCCAGATGACATGCCCATCTAGCCAGATTATGAGAAATTTTTACAAAGAAGAAGGAAGGGCCCAAGCCCCCAGTAGAGCCTTCTCTAAGATCAGTAACATAGCTCACCTAGTAGATGAGCGTTAGGTTAATGCTCTGGCTCTTAAAGAACCTCCATTTCTGCCCTCATTTCCTCTTCTGATCTTATAAAAATAATTAAAGGGATGTACACTGAGGTGGTTAAGTTTAGGACCTTCCAGAAAAACCCTCAGGCCCACACCAAGTGTGACCTGGTCACTGAAGATATTTAGAAAATTGCCCCATCCCACTCAATTTCCCATATTTGCTCAAATTTGCATAATAAGTTGAGTAGGGTCTATTTTAATGGTTTGGATTGTGGTTAAAACCTGTGGATCATGAAATTTTATACAAAAATTTATGCAATTTCATATTGATAGGACTGTTCTCAGAAGGTGGTGTTAATGAATTACTCATTCAGTGAACTGTTCAAGCTTGGCAGTATTCCACTAGATTTCTTCTCAATTCAGCGGACAGGCAGCCAAAACCTTTATGATGTCATCTGAGACCTTATATGCCTTCTCCCTCACCTATATCATAAGAAGTCAGGATGATGATGAGGGTGCTTAACAAGAAACTAGTTAATGCAAAATCCAAGTTCCTTTACCCCTGCTGTAATTGGTTTGGACACCCATCTATATATGTTATTTTTACATATTTACTTTCATACTTTAATTATTAAATAACAGATTTGATGGTGCATAGTAATTTACTTTAGCCAATGGACCTAATTTATATATAGTTGTAAACTGTATCAATTTACTATTGTACAAATCTCTAATCCCTACTGGTGCATTTCTTGTCTCTTGATTTATAGCCATCAATGTCATGGCCTCAATTACTTGATCACCTCCTATTGTATTTCAGCATATTAAGCTACGTTATCCCATGCCAGATTAAAATTACTAGTACTAGGTTTATTTTATTTATTATGGCCATCCACCAGTAATTTATGTCTGGCATATTACATCTTTTTATGAAAAAGGCTTAAAGCTATAGTTTTTCACTTCTCTGTCTCAATTTGGATATCATGTTTTTAGTCTACCATTTTTGGAGTGCTGATTAGTAACCATGAAAAGCACCAATGAAAATGCTGGTAGAGATATTATATCTGAAGAAGATTGATAATTGCAAGGGGATCTTTTTCCTGAAGAAGCTGTGGAAACCAACCAAAAAGATTACTTGATTGGAACCTTGAGCCTTTTGCAGTACCAGATACTACATTGTGCTCCATTAGTTGAATAATAAAAACCCTATTATTTTAAATAAATTTTTTTTGTTAGTTTTGGTTAAAGCTACTGTCCTCAAATCATAACTTGTGTTTTGTGTATAGAAAACCTGTGCAGTTGAAATCTGATGCCCTTGCACCAATTTTGACATCAGGTGCTCACTAAAGAGGCTTACACCTTGCTTTCCTGAGCATTTTGATATTAAGTATAAATTCTGAACATCCAGTTAAGGGATACATCAAGGTGGAGTTAAAGCTATCCTCTGATGCAGAAGTGGTTGGCACTGAGGTTCAGCCAAATTGTTCTGATGAGATTTTTCAATTATGAGTAGATTGAAGGCTCACATTAACTGATTTCTAATATTCTATTAGGTCATGATTGTCAAGTAAAAGACTTAATCAACAATATAGCAATTCGTCAACGCCACTTTGAAGCTTTGATAGTGATGAGGATGGAGCTGTTCACCATGTTACCAATTTTGTATTGGAGCTTAACTTCTTATATATGGAACTTGACACTCATAGTCAAAATGTACAGCTTATAGTAATCAAAGAATAGTGCTTTTAAAGCAGATTTCTGGCCCCTACAAAATTATTGTTGGTATTTAGATCACATTGCAGGCAGAATGTCACTATTTTAGTAAAAGATAAATCAATTTAAGTTAAAAATTGGTCAGAATATTTTCAAGTGTCTCAAAATATAGTTGCTATGAAATCAATTCTGATGGACCATGATAGTGAGGGTGAGGTGGAGTAAGTTATGTGCAACTTGCCTGCCGTTTTCTCCTCTGTTTGTCTGTTTGAGCTATTGCGCATCCTGAAACTACAGTAGCTTCCTGCTGTACTACTTCCATCTCTCACTTTGGTAACTCAGAATGTCAAACTGGGACACTGCAACCCCTTGAGCCTTGCAACCATGAAACTTAATTTTTGGTCAGCCCTGTTAAAATGCCAAAGTTCAATAAAAAAGCCAATATACACAATTTTCTAGATCTATTTTAGATTATCTTAAAACATATCATATGAGACTGCTATGTTGGCAGCTTTAATGAACTTTTTGAACTCTGAAAGTCAGGAGTTAGCTATGTTAAAACTAAAGGAGGCCATCATTTTCTATCTTAACGCCAAGGACCTGCTTATCAAAGAGTTCATCAGAGCTGAAAAAATGACCACTAAAAGATGAATTTCCTTATTTTTTTTGAAAGAGATGAACTTATTCGAATATTTTTATAAACACTTTTGTTTGGAGGTACAAACACTATTTGGGGCTAACATTATAAATGGTTTTGATGCTCAGATCACTCTTTGCCATGCCTGATAGCTATACACGGAATTTTTCTACATTGTATATCAGTTCTAAATGATAAAAATAATATTATCTGTGTGATAAATTATCTCCATTGGTGTGTTGTAACCTTTGAAATGCCTAATTAAAGTCTTTGGAAGCTGCATTCCTAATTTAACTGGGGTATCTTCACCACTTAGGAATTAACCCAGGTGTATGGCTTTTTTGAGAAGCACATTAATCAAATATTCTGTTACCTCTGCAAAAATTTAGGGCATTACACCAATCATTGCCATAATTTAAGTTCTGAGACTAGGGTTCACTTGGTTAACCCTGTTGTTGGGATTCTCCCTATTCAAGGTGAAAGCCTTGTCCTGAGAAAAAAACCAACAGATACTAAAATATAGGACTAAATTCTTGAGATGACCAAATGGTCCCAAAAGTCCAAAAAATAGGTCCAAAACCATGCCAGCAATTTAGAATTTAAATTTGGGATATTACCTGGATTACTTCAAATTTGTTTAACAATCATTATATCTTTTTAAAAGAAATTGCCTAATCCTAACCCTTTCTGAATATGCTAAAGTATCCAACAAGGATCTTACTAAGTAAGATCTCAGGAATCTGCCGCCTTGATCAAAAAAACCATGAGCACCAAAAACCTTTCCTTTCCACTGCACTTTAAAGAAATCTCTTTACTTAACTTGATCTCAATTTTCTACCTAAGTCTACCCCACATGATCCTAATATCTTAATCAGCTGTTGTTATAAAAGTATTAGTAAGAGATCAAGAAGCTCAACAGACCTTACAGATGGGATGAGATGGTTAGATCACTTGGAAAACAAGAATCATGCTTTGTGATTTCCTAGTAATCCTGAATCCTTTTTTGTTTTCAACTGTCATGATTCTGATATAACTGGATGATAAGCCCTAAGTTAATATGGTGGAATGGATGGAACCCTCCAAGTTGTTATGAGTATGATTAATTTGAGCGCCTTGAAATGACGCAATATTAGGTTGTTGAAAAATCGCTTCAAATTAGGCGTTGTAAGATTAACAAATGAAGAATTGCTGGGATCAATGAGATACAGTGAAGTGAATTACTAAGCCATGAAAGAGGTACCATCCAAAGTCACTACAATACAAGTGGGATGAGATGATTGAGGAGGCTAGGTTGTTAATAGTTTAGAGCGGGAAAAACGGTGAGGATCAGCTGTTTATTATATTAAATAAAGAAGTATAGTGGGGGCAAGTGCTCCATATTGTTAATAAAGTTTATTTCTGTTGTTTCAAGGGCAACAACCCTCATATCATTAGCCCTATTGCTCAGTGGGTCAAACTCTGCGCATTATTGATTACAGTGTATCTCAACAAATATGCCAATTTTATAACAGTGGTGCTCACTACAGGGGCTTCATTGATTAATCACATAGACTGATAGGCATTCTTCAGTTGCTAGTCATGTTGTATCTGGCTTGTATACTAAGGAATCATTTCAACACACTGCAACTGTTGAATATGAAGAACTCAAACTTACCCTGGACGTTGTGCTTAAATGGAAAAAGGAGCTTCTGCAATAATGTTGTATAAATAAGCTGCCTCCATTTAATTGTGATGGGAACATCCATGGATTCTTTAAACAATTTGAGTTTGCAGTAGAAGGAGCTTCAGATCAGCATAAAGCTAAAATACTAATGTCCACTCTGGATGTTGAAAGCACTGACCAAGTTACTTGCTATCATCCTAACAGTTCCATTACCCATCAAAAAGTGAAGGATACTGTACTGTAGTTGTTTGGAGGAACTTCAAAAATGGCGCAACTGAAGGCTGAGTTTTTTACCATTGGGTTTCCACATAGTGAGACCCTCACTGCATTTGCTGATCAATTCTCAGCAGAAGCCCATGTGTTAATTGGGGCAGGAGTTTTAACTGAATGTGATATAAGCATAGCATTGACTTCTGCTGCAAAACCATACTGAGATCTTTTTAATGCTTTAGCTCCATATTTAGAATGTTGACGTACCATTGCTTAAACTTGTTCAAATTCTATGCCAGTTATCCGCTACCTTCCCTCCACCCAATATAGAGTGGAACCCTATCACCTCCACTGTTAGCCTTATTATTAAGAGGAATCATCCCTCCCTGTTCAGCGCCCAGTTGGCATTCCCTGACCTTATTATCATCACAAGCCTCATTTATAACCAAGTTGCCAACAGCAGATCACCTACAGGGATGGGCCTGATTACACTGTTCAATACTAGTCCACCTTTTCGGGTGGCCCATTTTACAACACTCAAGGACACAGGGCTCATAGGGTTAATTGCTTTTGTGCGATCACCCTGGGCACCTGGCTAAGAGTTGTCATAATCATTGGGTTCAGTACCTACTATAGGAGCAGTAAAATCAGGGAAAAGTCAGAGCGGAGTAGAGATGGGACTCTCTACCTCCACTATTCTGACTCAAAACGTCCTACCTGAACTTATTCCTATACAGCTAGCGGATATTTTCTGATATGACGATGCTTTTCTATACCAGCAGCTGGTTGGAGGGGTAAATGTGCTGACACAAACACAATTCATAGACATGGCAGAAGCAGGCTCCCAGAAGCACCCAAAACTGTATGAATGCCAATTGTTTGATTACCTTTCTACTGATAAACCAGATCCATTAGCTGATGCACTCCTTTTAAAAGGGGTAAATGCAGCTCTCTCTATGGATGCTATTTGTGACAGTTGAGGTCTATCCT
Source organism: Massospora cicadina (assembly GCA_022478985.1). NCBI lineage: Eukaryota > Fungi > Entomophthoromycota > Entomophthoromycetes > Entomophthorales > Entomophthoraceae > Massospora > Massospora cicadina. The sequence continues at coordinate 54,845 of JAKSZP010005294.1, read as the reverse complement.
CAGCATCACATTGCCCTGATCTTTGGTAAGACAGGGCAGGCTGTGTCTGTATGTATGGAGGAGGAGGGGCGTTGGTTCTGGCAAGGACGCCTAAGGGGCTGGAGCTGGGAGTAGGCCAAGGAGCAAGATGGGCGTCCAAGTCGGAACAAAACAGAAAACGAGTAAAATGGGTAGTTTCAAGATTTGATTTGGATTTGAATTGAGAATGGAATGAAACAGGTGCTTGGGAGTTTCGCGGTTTGATTGGGATTCGAAATGGAACTGGCACGGAACCATTGAGAATTGGAACTGGCATGGAACCATTGAGTAAAGATTCCGCAATCCTGCTGTAAAGTTTACACCAAGCATCATTCAAGTTAGCAATGGCACCATAAGCTTATATTATATTTTATTTTAGCTTTTAGCATGTGTATATAGGGAAGGAACTGGGAGCTGGAGGCTTCTCAGTTCTGTTTTCTATCAACTTGGCTAAATATTAAATAAAAAAACCTAAAATTCATATATTTATAAATTGGGTTTATTTTAAAGATATTGCCTAACTGCAGCCATGTTTAGCTTAAATCAACAAGAATTGGATTTTGAGAGTGAGCTTGGGAGGGCTATTGCCTCCCTATATACCTTGTCTTGGAGTCAAGGCATGTTGCTGGGGCTGAGTATACTTGCAACTGTCTTCCAAAGGATGCTTGTCAATCTTGTAGCGCGCGCACCAGGAGAGTAGTATCAGGAGTCTTGTCAGCCCTATGGTCTTTGACATGTATCCTGTTGCCCAGCTTATTTGTGGCTCATTGAAAGGAGCCAGTGCATTATATTAAACAGAACTCATTTACTTTCCTGTCGTTGTGGTGGCAAGCAAAAGAGGTGCCAGAAGAAGTTGTGTTTCCAAAGTGGTATAACCATACTGCAACACTCTTGATAGTGATATTCTCCACCGCCTTTTTGCTTCATGAATTATACCATGTTTTAGAGTGTGTGTCCCGGGATGGTGGGAAAGTGGTAGGGCCTGGGAAGGACAAAGGAAGAATCCCCCAGTTTTAAAATTGGAAGATTTGGAACTGATCCACCAAACGTTTAGCTGGGTTCAGTTTCAGGGACGTTTGACAAAGGCAGCAGGTGGAGAGGATTCATTTGCCTTGCAGTTAAGTCAGGTTCTGTTGGCACTTCCAGTAAAGCAGTCAAACTGGGTGTGAGAACTTTTAGAAGAGCAATCAGGGTTACCCGTATCAGTGGAGGAATGTCTGGATTGGATTTACCGTGCAGCATGTCCAGATGAGGCACAGGATTCGGCCTGGGCGTCGTTACTGCAGTGTGGTCAAGGGAATAAGTCAGTGGAGGAGTATGGCCAGATGTTCCGCGCATTGGCAAGAGCAGCAAAGGCACTTGAGTCTCAGCTTCCGCGCATGTTTCACCAAAACTTGCAAGCTGATTTATTATTGGCAATGGTGGCGGTGAAACCTGCAGCGACGTTGGAGGAAGAGGTGGGTTTAGCCTTGCAGGTAGAGCGACAGTTGAGTTTGGTACAGGCCCATCAGGAATTTGTGCGACCCCCAGGGGGATTCCGAGGACAGAGTGGTGGAAGAAGGGCAGGTTCAGAGCCCATACATGATTCTAAGGGGTTTAGCTATGTGGAGGAAGGAAAGAAGAGTCAAGGAAATCCTGAGGGTATGGTTGAGGTGCGGGAGACAGGGATTCCCATCGAGATTACCGCTCAGGATCCTGAGGCTCAGAATAAGAAGGCTCCTTATAACTTTCACAAGAAGCCGATGAATCTGGTGCCTCAAAATAAACTGCTTACTTCATCTTATCCTTATCTGATTTTGCCCATCAATGTGCTTGTGGGGGATGAAGAAAGGGATTGCGGTGAAGTTCTAGCTTTGATTGACACTGGAGCTGGGGAAAATTATGTTGAGGAGAAGTGGGCAAGAAGCCATGGATTGTCATTAAAGAAGGATGGATGGGTGACGTTGGCAGACGCCTCCAAAAAAACGGCGGTATGGCGAGTGCAGGCCAAGGTCCTGTTGAGGCAAGGCCCAGAGGTATTCAGGGAGGAGTTTCACGCCGTAGCTCACCTGCCACATTTGATGGTGCTGGGGATGAGATGGTGGCACCATTTCTGCCCACAGTTTGATATGAAGAGAGAGAGGGTTCTGTTGTCACCTAGAGGTCAGGGGACGTGTGAATGGACGTTTTAGTCCCAAGGTTCGTTGGTGAAGCACATGGGTGGAATCACCTCAAGTGTGCCAGTGGAAGGATTGCTGAGGGAGTATCAGGATTTTGTGGAGGTGTTTGAGCCTAAAGGTGATGCGCCTTTTTTGCCTACAGGGGATTTTGCATTTGGATTCCGGTTCAAGGAAGGCTCTGAGTTACCAAAGGGCTGTCCAGTCTATCCGTTGAATCCATGGGCCCGAGAGGCATTGGAGGATTATGTCCATAAGATGCTGGATATGGGTTTGATTGTGCCTTCCAAGTCGCCGGTGGTTTTGCCAGTCCTGTTGGTTCCCAAGTCAGGGGGGAGTTACGTCCTTGTGTTGATTTCTGACGCCTTTATAAGGTGATGGAACCTGACCCCTATCCAATGCCACTCATGGAGAACATTCTGCCCATGATCTCCAGGTGTGGGGTGTTCACCAAATTGGATTTGGTGGACGCTTTCAATCAAATTCCTGTTCGCCCTGAGCACCAGCGGTATACGGCATTCAAATGTCATCTGGGAAACTTCGAGTACAGGGTTATGCCATTTGGGCTATGCAATGCCCCTGCAGTTTTCCAGCGCATGATTGATCATGTATTGGGGGACTTAGTGGGTAGGTGTTGTGTTGCTTATATGGATGACATCCTGGTGTTTTCCAGATTGGCACAGGACCATGTGAGGGATGTGAGAAGTGTGTTGGAGGTGGTTAGGAACGCGGGCTTGAAGTTGAAGCCATACAAGTGCGAGTTCAATAAGAAATCGGTGTCCTTCCTAGGGAACGTGGTCCTCCAAGGAGGGATAGCGATCTGTCCTGATAAGTTGTGGGTAGTGCGGGAATGGAAGGCTCCTGGGAATAGGACTGAAGTGCGAAGCTTTTTGGGGGTGGTAAATTTCGTGCGGAGGTTTTCTAGGGATCTGGCCCAATGGGCTGTGACGATGACAAGACTGATGGGAGACGTGCTGTTCGTTTGGGGGGAGGCTGAGGAGAGGGCATTTCAGCAAGTGAAGACGAGTCTGCTGACAGCCCCAGTTCTGGCACACCCTGACCCAAACAAACCATTCTTGGTAGAGACTGACGCGTCAAATTTTGCACTTGGAGCCATGTTGTTGCAGGAGGGTAAGGATGGAGTTGAACATCCTGTCTGTTACTTCAGTCGGAAGATGGCACCAGCTGAAACCAACTATCCAGTTTACAATAAGGAACTTTTGGCAATAGTTGCAGCTTTAGGGGAGTGGCAACACCACCTATTGTATGCCAGGCACCCAGTTGTCATCCAAACAGACCATCGAGCCTTAGAATACTATAAGTCCCCACGCCTGATGAACCAGAGGCAGGCCCGGTGGCACTTAGAGTTGGTTCAATATGACCTGCGGATTGAATACAAGCTGGGAAAACAAAATATCTTGCCAGATTTATTGAGCCATGATTCTGGACTGGTGTTTTCCAATGAGGAGTTGAAGAAGTTCAATATAGCCATGATGTTGCCACAGAACCTGTTTGCAACGATCCAGGGCTGGAGAGAAGGAATGGCAGGAAGAATCCGGACTGCACAGCAAAGATGTGAGCTGGGCCAACGGATAAGAGAAGAGACAGGAGAAGGTGAGGCAAGCAGGGGGCATGCGGGATTCTCAGTTTAGGGTGGTATCATATGCCATGAGGAAAGGATTTGGGTCCCTGTGAAGAGTCTGCAACAAGAGGTAATGGCAGCTAATCACGACCATCCTCTGGCAGGTCATCCCAGTCAAGAGAAGACGTTAGATCTTGTTCGCCATCACTATTCGTGGAGAGGTGTGGGTGCAGTGGTGCGGAAGTATGTTTCGCGTTGTGTGGTTTGTGCCAGGGCAAAGGCCCAACGGGTGGCACCGGGGGGGAAATTGAAGCCGCTTCAAATTCCTTCTAGGCCATGGTCCTCAGTGAGTGTGGACTTCATCACAGGACTGCCCAAGTCACAGGGGATGGATGCCTTGATGGTGGTGGTGGATTGCCTGACTAAATATGCAGAGTTTTTCCCTTGTCAGTCAACCATTTCTGCAAAGGTGGCAGGACAGATTTTTGTAAATGAGGTTTTCTCCAGACATGGGGTGCCTGAAGAGATTGTGTCAGATCGTGGTCTGCAATCTACATCTAAATTTTAGCTCCACATGTTGGGGAATCTAAAGATCAAGGCTTGCCATTTGTCAGCATACCATCCTCAGTCAGACAGCCAAACTGAGAGAGTAAATCAGATATTGGAGCAATATTTGAGGTGCTATGTCTCAGGGCGGCAGGATGACTGGGTATATTGGGTGAAGCTGGCTCAATTTGCTTATAACAATCATAAGCATTCATACATGGGTATGACCCCATTTTTCACAAATCACGGCCAACACCCAGAGGGTATGGGGCCCAGGGAGCAAGGTCAGAATCCAGTGGCAGATGAGCTGTCGCAAGATACCCGGGACACCCTGGAGCTCCTGAAGAAGAATTTGGTGGTGGCGGTCGCAGCTCAGAAGAGGAAGGCAGACTGGCATAGATCTGAAGGTAGAGCTTTCAAGAGAGGTGATTGGGTCTTGGTGAATGCTCAGAACTATGCCTTGCCTGTAAGGAGCCAGAAATTGGGGCTGGTGGCATTGGGCCCATATCAGGTAGTGAGGGCGGTGAACGAGGTGGCATTTGAGCTGAAGCTCCCAGAAGGGTCAAGAGCCCATCCGGTGTTGCATGTATTGCAGCTCAAGCCATTTTTTGGCCAGCTACCTGAAAGGGCTTCTCCTTTATTTCCAGCTGGAGGAGGAGATGAAGAGTATGAAGTTGAGGAGATTCTCAACACCAAAGTGGTGCGAGGACATCGTTCATTCTTGGTATGTTGGGTGGGTCATCCTATTGAGAAGTCCATATGGCAGTCAGCTAGGGATTGTGCCCAATGTCCTGAGAAAATCCAAGAGTTCTTCCTGTCTAGGGGGGGATGATGTGACGGTTGAGGTCTATCCTCAGCATCACATTGCCCTGATCTTTGGTAAGACAGGGCAGGCTGTGTCTGTATGTATGGAGGAGGAGGGGGCGTTGGTTCTGGCAAGGAAGCCTAAGGGGCCGGAGCTGGGAGTAGGCCAAGGAGCAAGATGGGTGTCCAAGTTGGAACAAAACGGAAAATGAGTAAAATGGTTAGTTTTGAGATTTGATTTGGATTCAAATCAAGAATGGAATGAAACAGGTGCTTGGGAGTTTTGTGGTTTGATTGGGATTCGAAATGTAACTGGCGCAGAACCGTTGAGGATTAGAACTGGCATGGAACCATTGAGTAAAGATTCTGCGATCCTGCTGTAAAGTTTACACCAAACATCATTCAAGTTGGCAATGGCACCATAAGCTTATATTATATTTTATTTTAGCTTTTAGCATGTGTATATAGGGAAGGAACTGGGAGCTGGAGGCTTCTCAGTTCTGTTTTCTATCAACTTGGCTAAATATTTTATAAAAAAACCTAAAATTCATGTATTTATAATTTGGGTTTATTTTAAAGATATTGCCTAACTGCAGCCATGTTTGGCTTTAATCAACAAGAATTGGATTTTGAGAGTGAGCTTGGGAGGGCTATTGCCTCCCTCTATACCTTGTCTTGGAGTCAAGGCATGTTGCTGGGGTTAATATACTTGCAACTGTCTTCCAGGGGATGCTTATCCAATCTTGTAGCGCGCGCACCAGGAGAGTAGTATCAGGAGTCCTGTCAGCCCTATGGTCTTTGACATGGATCCTGTTGCCCAACTCATTCGTGGCTCATTGGAAGGAGCCAGTGCGTTACACTATTGTTAAAGAATACCCATAAGTGGGGAAGGGTATTATAAGCTTTCTTGGAAAAAGAGGTTGTTAAATGTCCATGTTTTAAAACAATCAGATGCATCTTAATCTAATTGTACTTACTGTGACACTGTTGTAGCAAAAACCTGAGTTTGCACAATAATCGATATAGGTGCCCCAATCAACATAGTGTTCTTAAAGTTGGTATCAAAGTAGCATTAAAGCCTGATGTAGAGCATCATATGGTGTATGGGACCGCAGGCTCAGAAAGCACAGTCTCTGAAGGAGCATACAGTATGCTACCTTTGCAGTTTGAGTCAATTATCATTTTAGCCCCAGCTATAGTGTTATCATACAATAACTATGACCTGTTGATTGAACTGCTTTTATGCATCACTATGGAGCTGTTGTTGGTATGACAGCAGAGACATTTGAAATTCTGGGGCAGCGGATCCCAATCTACTTCACTTCCAGTGGAATACTAAAGCATCCTGTACACATGAGTCACGTTAAGATCTTGCATATGGTGATGGGGTGGTTTTGGTTTGCTATAATTGATTAAAAAGCAAGACCTGGGCCCTTCCTCACCAAATTTATGAATATCAAGGGCTACCGCTTAGAGCCACTGGCCCTATATCTATTCCCTCTGAACATCAAGCAATCATAAGCACTGAGTTAGAGGTAAAAGTGCCTGCTGGTCTATATGGGGAGGTCATTTGGCATTATCAGCAATCCCAGTTTGAGCCCCATGTGACCTCTGGAATTATACTCTTGGGCATTGGGAGATCAGAATCTTGGTAGCAAATCTTCAGGATAAACCAATGCAAGTCTGCCAACACCAAGTAGTTGAATTCCTCCATTTCATTCCAGTTGAGGAGGTTCTCTGGATTCATGAGTTTGGTTCACTGGACGAATTTGGTCTGCCTGTTGAAATACAGCCTGGCATAATGGCAGTTGTACCGCGTAAAAATTTAATGGGGATTACAGAAGATCAGAAGGATTGATTGGAAGCCTTATAAAAAATACAAAAAGATCTTTGCTGTCAATGATCATGATTTGGGGTGCGCCCAAGAAGTGATCCATCAAGTGGACATTGGGGATCATCACCCATCAGATCTCGGCCAATCCATCAATCTAGAGCAGCGGAAGAAGTTGTCACAGCAGAAATTGATAAATTTTTGGAACAAGGAATGCTTGAACCATCAAAGAGCCTATGGGCTTCCCTATCCTAATTGTCAAAAAGAAGGATGGTACTAAACAGGGAGTAATAGACTACCACAAGCTCAACAGCATTACAAAAAAGGACTCATATCCTTTGCCACAGATTGATGATGTGTTGGATCAGTTGGGGGAGCTTGTTACTTCTCTGCAATGGATTTAATATCTGGCTATTGGCAAATCGAGTTATCTGTGGCGGAACAAGAAAAGTGTGCCATTATCACGTCAAAAGGGCTTTTTCAACTGACACATATACCCCAAGGGCTGTGTAATGCCCCAGCTACTTTCCAACGGGCAATGGATACTATCCTTGGCAACTTGAAGCTGACATGCATTCTTGTATACCTTGACAATATTAACCTTTTCTTTCGCACGTTTTCTGAGCACCTTAGCCATTTGAAGAGGTATTCAGACAGTTGACTGAGGCCAACATCAAAATCAAGCCCATGAAATGCCACTTTTTCAAGGATCAGCTATAGTACCTCAGGTTTGTAGTTGATGCAACAGGGCTGAGGCCTCAACCAGCTAAGGTGGAGGCCATCTGGAAGATAACTACACCAAGCAGTAAATGAGATATATAAGTATTTTTAGAGATGATCGGCTACTATTGCCACTTTATACCTAGCTTTAGTTGTATTATAGTCTGCTGTTTGAGTTATAAAAAAAGGATGCCACATTTTAATGGATGGAACACTGTCAACGCTCCTTTGATACTCTTCAAACAGCGTTGATTGAGGCGCCAGTGCTACATTACCCAAATTTTGAAAAGGAATTTATTGTACAGATGGATGCAACTCTTTCTGCTGTGGGGGCAGTTCTGTCTCAAAAATATGATGAGGGGAGGAGCACCCAGTGGCGTATTGCAGTCAAAGTCTGAATAGCTATGACCAAAATTATACTAAGACTGAGTGGGAGTGCTTAGCAGTGATTTATGCTTACAAGCAATTCTGAGTATATTTGCATGGTGTAAAATCTAAAGTTGTAGCAAATCACGCCTTGTTACACTGGCTTCAGAACCTTAAGGAGCCTGAGGGCCGGCTAGCACAATAAGTTCTTAAACTACAGGCTTACAACTTTGAGATTCTTCACCAACCAGGAGCAAAACACCAGCATGCTGATTGCTTGTCGAGGCTACCAACTATTGCAGTCATGGCATATCTGAGCAATTTTATGTATAACAAGATGCTCAGCAGAAAGTATGATGATGAGTCACCCCAAGTCATTAAGGCATTGAATGGAATGTGAGCCAATACTTTCCAGTGAAATGGTGAGTTGTACAAGCAGATTGGTGATTCCACAGTGAACTTTCCGTGACCCTCAACATGGACTAACATTATCATGAGTGCACATAGGGCAGTTGGTCATGGTGGTGTGCGCAAGACATTGAAATTATTGTGATCTCAGTATTACTGGGAAAGCATGAACTTTGATTTGCTTGATACTATCTCCTCTTGTCACCAGTGCTAAGTGGAAAAGCTATTTTACTGGAAGACCTCATATTAGTTAGTAAAGCCACACTTCACTTGGCATACACTTTCCCTTAATGTCATTGGCCCTCTGCCAATGGGAGCTATCCAGTCCAAGTATATCCTGGTGGCAATTGACCACCTGACTAGGTGGGTTGAGGCACGGGCCATTTGAGATCTGGGCACGGTTACTGTGGCTAAGTTTGTAATGGAATGCATCATTCAGTGTCACAGCTGCCCACAGTTTATCCTTACTGACAATGGCATTAATTTTACCTCTCACATACTTTCCAAACTCAACGAAGTGATGGCCATCCATGTGGTTCCTAACAACTTCATATCACAAATGAGTCCAACGGAATGGTCAAACAGGTTAATGGGACCCTGGTGAACATTCTCTGGAATTTGGTTACTGATAGGCCCTCTGAATGGAGTACCCTCCTTTCTACCGCGGTGTTTGCCTACAACACTAGCTACCATCCTGCCATGGGGAAAAGCCCATTCCAATTGCTTTACAGATGGCACCCCACTTTTCCTGCGCTCCTATATGCTTGTGTAGAGGACACTGGCGGAATGGATCCACAACGCTATTTGACTTCCCTAACAAACCCGCTGATTAAGTTACAAACTGAAGCATACTCATTCAGCTTAGCCAAGAAAATCAAAACTAGGCTTGTGATCAGGTGCGGCAAAGTGGCCTAGCACAATTCAAAGATGGAGACATGGTTCTATTCCATGATCAACATGGGTTTGGGCGGAAACACAAGTTAGTCAGTATCTGGATTAGGCCATTCAAAGTTATTGAGAAGATCAGTATGGATGCATATACTATCAAGGACCCCGCTAGCAGTCAGATCATCAACCAAGTGCATGCAAAGTTTCTCTGGGTGTATAAGCAATAGGAGCCTTATCATCCAGTCAAGGAGGGGTAATGTCATGATTCCAGAGATGACTGGATGAAAAGCCCTAAGTTGATATGGTGGAATGGATGGAATCCGCCGAGCTGTTATGAGTATGATTAATTTGAGCGCCTCAAAATGAGGAAATATTAGGTTGTTGGGAAATCGGCCAAATTGGGTGATTGTGAATTAATGAATGAAGAATTGGCAGAACCAATGAGATATGGCGAAGTGATCTACTAAGCTATGAAAGCGGTATCATCCAAAGTTGCTACACTATAAGCAAGATGGGATGATTGAGGAGGCTAGGTTGGTAATAGTTTAGAGTGGGTGAAACAGCGAGGATCAGCTGTTTAATATTAAATAAAGATGTATAGTGGGGGCAAGTGCTCCATATTGTTAATAAAGTTTATTTCTGTTGTTTTAAGGGCAACAATCCTCATATCATTGGTCCTATTGCTCAGTGGGTTGAACCCTGCACAATATTGATTATGGCATATCTCAACAAATATGCCAATTTTATAACATCACCAGTACTACAATTAGTGCTGATTTATATTAAAGTTTTTTTCAACGAAATTTATTAACTATCTTATATTTATTTAAGTTCTTATTCTATTACAATGGACAAAGTCTCATCCAGCGCCAAGCACTTCAAAGCTTTACCCTCAGATTCTTGCATTATCAGTGATTTCCCTCTGGCCACCTGACACCTGTAAAAGAAGTAGACTTGTGAAAAGGTAGGGAAGAGTAGAACAGGGTTTTTACATTGCATCTTCTAAAAAAATCCTAAGTTTAAAGAAAAAAATGACCCCATCTTTTATCTTGTAGAAGGATGACAACACCAATTTGCCTAAAGTGGTTCTGCAATTAGTAACTGATAGTAGAGTTTAATGGTGACCAACCAATCTCTGAAAAATGCAAGGCTGGGGTGGTGCCAAAAATAGTAGTGAAGCTGCATGCTCAACAGTTAGTATTAAAAGAGCTTTTATTTATCTCTGGAGATATCACTAATTGAAAGGGGTCCAAATGGTAATGCTTATTAAGACTTTGACGGAATTCATCCTCCAGATAGGCCTGGAGTTTCAAAATTTACTAAGTCAAGTGGACACTTTAGATGTCTTAGCAGTAAATACAGCAGATTCTTATTTTTATGAATGCACATATATTGATAATTCAGTAAATAAGCTCAAATTTCATGCAATTGTTGATAGTAGGGCATTGGTTAGAATCATGTTCACTGAACTGGTGAAGTGACTAGGCCTCAATTATGACATAGATATTGAAAATATATGGTATTGCAGGCCCTCAAACCACAATTTCTATAGGAGCATACATTGCATTGCCACTGAATTTGGTCCACTGGTGATCTCCACTCCCATTATCCTTTTCTTAATCAAAATATGACTTTCTATTTTTGGTACTTTATTTATAGGGACATATTGATTTAAGGATGATATTAAAAAGAATACTTTGAAAAACTTTAGAAAAACCACTCCATTATTTTGCAAATATAAGGATAAGGCTATGGTGCCTTAAACTCATGGGTTTTTTAACCCAGTGATAAAAGATGATATAGTGCCTGTGGATTGTCAGCAGATTCAAGCCCATATGCGGTGGTACCCCAACCAGATTGCATAATTTATGGGCATTTCACTACATCTTAATTGTCATTTAACCATTCCAACAGGCTGTTAAGTTAATAGTGAGAACGAAAATTAATCTGAAGATTCCCAAGAATTACACAGTGAAAATTATGCCACTTTGTTGTTCCAATTAAAAACTTGTCACTGTGCCTGGGATTAACCTCCACAACCAGGGTGAAAACAGATAAATTTAGCTAATATGTGTGCATACCCTATTCAGATAGATTGACACCAGATTATCACTTTTGTGCATACTTTACCAGCCAAAGAAGTTCATAATATGTCTAATTTTGGTCACTTTTTTGCTTTAGGCCTTAATGGTGATATTGAGCAATCTGTATGCTCTCTAGTATATCAGAAAGCCAATATGGGTTAATTAAGGATGAGAAGGATTAAGCGCTGGCCCTTTTCAAAAGTTACAAAGTTCTTTTGCAATGTATGACTGTGATTTGGGTTGTGCACATGATGTACCATCTTAATGATAACAGAAATAATCCACCAAATTAACTCCATCTGAATAGATATATATAAAAGTGGCAGATGAAAATATTAGTAATGAAATTAAACAGCGGTTGCAAAATGGGTTTTTAGTATCCTCCAAGAGTCCTTGGTCCTCCCCAGTGTTAATTATAATGAAATAGGATAATTCAAACTGCATGGAAATAGACTACCTTAAGCTTAATAGTATTACTAAAAAGGATTTCTATCCTTTACCTCTTGATGATGCATTAGACCGCTTGGGCAACACACAATACTTTTCAGCCATAAGTTAAAATCTGGCTGCTGGCAGATAGAGCTGAACAAAAAGGAGAAGGAAAAATGTGCCATGATTATATCTTGGGGCCCCTACCAACCTACTAGAATGCCACAGGGGCTATGAAATGCCCTTGTAACTTTTCATCAGAATATGAATAACATTCTCAGAGATTTGAAAATTTCTTGTGTTTTTATGTATTTAGATAGTATCAACAGTTTCTCTGGAACATTTTGTGAATATCTGCACCATTTGAAAGAAGTCTTCTGCCATCTCTCCAGATCTGATCAGAAGATCAAGCCATATAAGTGTAACTTTTTCACAAGCAGCTGGAATATTTTGGTTTTGTCATTGATAAACATGGCTTGTGGCCCCATTTGGTAAGGTTGAAGCAACTGAACACATGGTGCAACCAAGTAGCAAGCGCAACATTCAAGTTTTTCTTGGACAAAGTGAGACTTATTACCAGTTTGTAAAAGACTTCATTATAAAATAGATGAACTTCTATTTTACCTTCTCAAGGATGGAATATCATTTAAGTGAGATGGGAACTGTCAACTAGCCTTTGGTAAACTCAGACTTTCCTTACCAAAGCGCCACTGTTGATGTACCCCAATTTAAAAATACCATTGATTATTCAAATAAATGCTTCTCTTACTACAGGTGGGACAGTGTTATCTAACTATAATTCTGACTAAATTGAGCACCATGTAGCTTATTGAAGTTGGACGTTGAATGTCCATGAAAGAAACTATAAATTAAATGAGAAGGATTTTCTGTTGGTCACTTATACATGTAAACAATTCCAGTTTTATGTTCACAGAGTGCATTTTACTGTAGTAACTAATTATGTCTCCCTTTGTTGGTTAAAAAGTTTGTAAGGGCCCAAAGGTTGATTAACATAATTAGTTTTGAATTTAAAAGTCTACAATTTAAAATTTAGCATTGACCCAGCATCAAGCATCAGAACACCAATGGGTATTTTGACTGCCCACCGTAGCCTTAGCAGCTAATGTGGATGATATTTATCCAATAAAATGCCAACACAAAATTATGGCAACAACTAAGTGAAAGTTTAACGCTACTATAAAAATTAAGGATGAACACTGTGGGTAATAATTGGTAAGCTTTATAAAACCATCAACAATTAGCTATTTTGGTTACACAGACCAATAATGTGGGCTGATATTAGGGCCCACAAGGCGACAGAAAATGGGGGTTTTAAACTGACACTTGTAGGTTGAAACAGATAATCATTAAAAATTTATGAATTTTGATATTCATAAAACTCTCCGCTGTTGCAGGGAATGTCAAGTGGATGGGCCTTATCAGAAATCCATTAATTGTCAGTAAGTTAAATCCATCTTTTCTTGGCATATCATATCTATGGACGTTGTGGGCCCTCTGGGCAACATGTCTGGCCAATCTGAATATATATAATTATGGCCATCAATTAACTCACAAAATGGGTAAAATCAAAATGGTCAGATACTTAGGCGCCACAACAATGGTTAAGTTCATTTTATAAGATGGTATCTATTGGCATGGATGCCCTCAGTTTTTATTGACAAGTAATGGATCTTTCTTTACATCCCAGATTTTTGACAAGCTTATTGACTTAATGGGTATACATGGGGTATTATCTATACCCTACCACCCTGAGACCAATGAAATTATCAAATGAGTGAATGTTACTCTCATTGGAACTTGTATAAGATAATTATGGTGAAGGCGTTAGCTGGAACCTTTTATTGCTTTCTGCCATTTTTGCCTAGAATATATCTGTTGGTATTTTTGCCCATATTCCCAGCTGACTAGATTATCAGGTGTCACTAGGGGATAATTTCCTATAGCAAAGTGAATTGGATATCAGTTGACCCTGATTTCAGGGTAACCATGTTTAAGGAATTTTAGGTAATTCACCTGGGTCAGATCCATCAGGGATTGATTCAGGTGCATGCTTAAGATCTTGCCGTGCAGAGTTGCTGACAAAATAGGGGCATCTGATAGTTGGTTGATTATTAACTATCAGGTGTATCAATTGGGATTGGTTGGGTTTTATCACTGATCAATTGAGAATTTAAGGATCAAGTTTCAAGGTGAGTGATGCCATATGAAACTAGTGAATTGATCAGTTGGTTTGCAACCTGCCTTACTGGGTAACAAGTCCAATTACCTAAGCAGGTCACTTGCCAAATATGGTTGGTTTGGTGGGATCAAGAGGAAAACTTTTAGGGACACGTTTTAAACTCTTTTCATTTTAAGTCTCAAGGATGTCCAATGAAAGAATACTAGCCAAGATGGGGAAGACCATCGCTGATGAGATGATGATGGGTAATTTAATGGCAACGGCTGCTATTTCATTGAAGAGGTGCCAAGTGAGGGTTGAGCGCTGAGTTCCCACTATAAAATCCCCTAAAAAACACTTAATAAACAAACATTTATACCAGTAATTAGTATAATACAAGATATACTTTACCAGAATTCATTATTAGTTCTATTCTTCTTCAAGGAAAGTATTGCTGTGTTCTTTAATTGAAAACTCTTTAGGAAAAGAGTAAGGACCTGAGCATGGATCCAGAGAAGAGAAGCTGAGCTAAGAAGGGAATTGCTGCTGACTGTATGTCACCAGAGAGAAGCTATAAACGAGGTTCTGATTGTGGATCAAGTTATGTGGTATAAGGGAATGAATCCCAATTGAGAACATCTTAAGTATTTTGAGGAGGAATACTGGTCAAGCGTTGGACTTGATACTAGTGACTTATTTAACTAGGGATAATAGTCTTCATACTATTATCAATTAATTATATGTTATTATCAGACAACGCAGAGAATTGCACAACACCAAGCCTGTGCATTTGACTTAAGGGTTATCTCCATGAACAATTAACAAAACCTGTAAGTTTTAACAAATGGTGCTCACTATAAGGTATATTTGAGTAAGATACTAGGACACAATGTCATATAAGGATGAAATAAGAAAAATTTTGGATGGAGTTGGCAACTGTCAACCAGAATGCCTTGAATTCAGCGGATCATTAAGAATTTACTGCCATGGAGGAGAGAGTTACCAAGATCAAAGAAAGGGTTGAGAATGTCCCTAGTTTTGGAAATGAGTTACTTGGAAAAGTAATGCCATTTGAAGAAAAAAGAAGGAGAATTAGTTTGAGAAGTCTTATTCTTGAAAATGGAACATGAAGCAGATTGCATTTGTTTAAGAGCATTCAGAACAGATATAGAGCAGCTGATTAAGCAAGTCAAGGAGTTAAAGACTCACAAATGCAAATGTGAGCCATATGCGGTGACTGACGCTTAATAAGAACTTCACAGACTCCAGTTAAAAAGATGACTATCCCAAAAAATATGCTGCCCACTTATACAGCCATTTTGGAGATGACTTCAGAAATTAATCCTCAAGTGAGCTGAATAGCTGAACCAAGAGAAGTGGCTAGAGAAATTCTCAGAGGATAATAAAGTGACACCAAAATTACCTACTTACCATCAGGATAATGCCCCTGAATATTCCAAATATTCAAAATGACAATGTTTAGATACAGAGATCATCAAAAGGCTTTGATGGTGATGAATTGCCTAAATACCAATTGTCAGAACCTAGTGTTGCCCCATCTAGAGGGGGACAGCTGGTTGTATTCAGAGGCCAAGGCGTCCAATATGAAGAAATTTGGAAGTCCCAAGTGCATGTTGAAATGCAAGCAAGAATTTATGGGAAATGCAATCTCAGAAGGATGAATCCTTAGCAAGTTTTGCTGATCATTTCTACCAAGAATTGAAGATTTTGGTTGGAGCAAAAGTGCTGGATGATTTCAATGCATGGATCGCACTGCAAGCGGCCCTTTGGCCCTATTGCAATTTACATCAAATGATGTCTTCTGTGTTTATGATGGAGATTACTACATCTCAGATGATAAATCATTTGAAAGTATTTGCAGGCTACCTTTGATACTCCAAATAGAAGTTTCAAATTGAATCCAGTACAAAATTCAAATCCAGCAAAGGGACTGAGGGAGCTAAGAAAATGGATAACTAAACTGTGCCAGAATATAAGCCCAAAGAGTTAAATGGATCAATAATAAGGAAAAAGACTGTCACCAGTGCAGAGGAAAAGGACATCTCGCTGTGCATTGCAAGAAACCTAAACAACAATTTAACATAATCCAAGTGAAAGAGTCTAAACCCACACAGGAATCAGAAAAAGAGCCCATGGCCTAGATGAGGGAACAGTCTAGAGCTGCAGAAAAACTTGTTCCTTCTGATATTATACACAACAAAATTGATATTAGTGATCTGATTGTAGATGATAACATGTAGTATCAGCTATATCAAGTAGTTAATTTAGATGTGAACGTGGTAACAAGTTCCAGAGCAAAGGGGATTAACCCAAAGATAAATAAGAAAGTTGCTTGGCCTTATGCATGGTAACTAGCGGACAAGGTTTGAGCCACAGATAATCCAGAAGAATTGACTGAAGTCAAATTATATGAGGCAAACCTGTCAATTTCCTTAGAGTGATCAAGGAATCAAATCATTTTTATTGGCGCAAATAATTATCATCCTCAATTTTTCTAATAATGCTGCTATACACTCAGTAAATACTATTTTACAATACTCTGAGTGTACATATATATATATACTAGTTAATAGAGTGCAGGTGAGGATGATAGTTGACAGTGGAGCGTCCATCAACATTGTTTTGACAAAGCTGGTGAAGATAATGAAGACCATGCCCAATTTAGAACACAAAAAAATATGGGTTAGCTGGGCCAAATACCACCATCTCATGTGGAGCATATAGAACTCTATCACTTCAATTTGGATCCTTAGTAGTATCCGCTCCAGCAACAGTTTTGGCCAACTAAAACCACATTTTTTTGATTGGGACGAGATTTCTACAAAAAATGGAGTTAATGTAACTTTAAGGATAATACGCTGACCAATTGGGTCAGACGTTACCATTGGTTTATCAAAAAGATGGGGAAGCTTTACTGACTAGGAGAAATAACTTCATCAACCTGATTTATAATGATGGTATTGTCCCAGTTTAGTATCAACTAATTGTCCAGAAGCAATAAGAAATACTGACAGAAATTCAAGAAAATTTGGGAATTCTGCTGAGAATAAAGAGTGCTAGAATCATACTTTGGGATCACAGATAATAGTCAACACAGGGTTGACATTGGAGATATCAGAGCTGTTGTATCAGGAAGTCAGAAGCTTCTGTAAAAAGTCTAGAGTAGAGCCTTGGGTGGCTCCTGAAATAATTATGCTAGGCCATGGATAAATTTGAGTTCTCCTAGTGAATTTGATTAAAAACCAATGTTGGGTGAGAATAATCAGATTGTTGCATTTGTTCACCTAATCCTGACAGCTTAATTGAGGAAATTCTATAATTTTAGGACCCTCAATGAGATGAGATTACCAGCAGGGGTAACCAAAGTATCAATCTATTGGTCAATTGAGAGCAACTCGCTGATCTGACAGATAGACAGTGGGAGGAGGTGCTCAAATTATTTAACAAGTATCAGGAAGTATTTTTCCAGGACAACCATAATCTGGGATGTGTGAGAGATGTAATCCACAAGGTTGATATAGAAGAAAATTTGCAGATCAGAATGAGACTAATTTAATGGTTGAAGGCAGCCAAAGTGGTAGTAGAGGAAGAAACTAGCAAACTAGTGAAGCTTGGGCTTCTAGTTCTGTCATTGAGCCCCTGGGCAATCCCTATCCTTATCATGAAGAAGAAGGATGGCTCTAATCAGGTGGTGATCAATTATTGGAAGCTAAATAAAATTGCAAAGAAAGATTCATATGCACTACCACAAATTGATGATGCACTAGATCAATTGGGAGAAGTGAATTATTTCTTCATGATGGATCTAATATCAGGATAATGGCAAATCGATTGGCCAGGAGAAGACCAAGAGAAATGCGCAATTATCACCGCGTAGGGGCTTGATCAACTGACAAGGATGCCACAAGGTCTGTGTAATGCGCCTGTAACGTTCCAAAGGCCATGACGCCATAATAAATGACTTATAATTGTCATGCGTCCTGGTGTAATTGGACATTATATATGTGTCATTAGGACATTTACTGACCATTTACACCACTTGGATGAAGTGCAAGTGACTATCCACGGCCAAACTGAAGATTAAGCTGAGTAAGTGCCACTTTTTCCTGAAAGAGTTAGAATATTTGGGATTTGTAATTAACTCTAGTGGACTGAAGCTTCAAACCCATAAGATCAAAGCTATAGAGCGAATGGCTGCGCTGAAGAGTGTCTAAGATATCCAAGTGTTCCTTGGAATGATTGGATAGTATAAAAGATTCATTCAGGATTTTGCAGGAATTACCAAGCCCCTCTTCCGTTTGCTAAAGGATCCAAAAAGGATTTGTTTAAAGTGAGGAGGCCCATAAATCTTTCAATGAATTACGCCAGTATTTAATAGATTCTCCAATTTTGAAATATTTGAATTTTGATTGAGAATCTTTAATACAAATCAATGCTTCATTGACAGAAATTGCGCCATATTGAGCCAAGTAGATGAACTTGAGATGAACATCTTGTTGCATATGTGAGCTGAATACTCTTAGCCACTGAGAGGAATTACACCGTGACTGAGCATGAATACCTTGTAGTAATTTATGCTTGTAAACGGTTTTGGGTGTATATCCATTAAACGCACATCAAAGTGGTGACAAACCACTTTTTGTTGCGTTAGCCACAAAATTTACAAGAACCAGAAGGATGACTGGCCCAATGGAAACTAAAGCTACCGGCTTATGATTATGAGATAGTCCACTGAGCTGGAGCTTCTCATCAGAATACAGATTGCTTATCACAGTTATTAATGGTCCAGGTGGTATACCAGCAAGCAGATGAGCTATTCCAGAGAATGGTTAATGGAATAATGAGAACAAGTATAAGAAATTCAAGGTGCGCTTTGAAAAGCAATAGAAAACACTGAGACCATGGATGAACAAGTTTTTAAGACAAATGAATGGGAAGTGATTGCTATTTCCAAAGCCATTGGAATTAGTGGCTATTGTACAAGCTGCTCATAAGGTTGTTGGGCACGGAGGCCTGAGAAAAAAGACCAATTATATTTGCCAGTATTATTACTAGAAGTATATCAATTACAATGTATTGGGCTATCTGGCTTGCTGTGTGGAGTGCCAGTTGCACAAGACACACAAAAACATGACTGGATACCAACTGGTCCACCCTGGATTCACCTAAAATACAGTGTCCTTTGATGTGATGAGGCCACTAACCATGAGTACTGGAGGAATCAAATACATCATAGTTGCAATTAATCATCTGATAAGATAGGTTGAGATGAAGGCTTTGGCAAAAGTAGATTCTACAAGCACTGAAAAGTTTATCCTAGATCAAGTAGTATACCGACATGGGTAACGCAGGCCTTTCTGAGTGATAATAGAATAAATTTCACGTCTCATGTAATCCCACAATTAAATGAAATAATGAGGATCTGAGGAGATGTGTCTGTACCCTACCAGCTGGAGACAAACGGACTGATAGAATGATTCAATGGGATGCTGGCCATGATGCTGAGGAAGCTGGTTGCAGGAAGAACTTTTATGTGGGGAACATACCTTAGTTCAGTGACGTTTTCCTACAATATAAGACATCATACAGCAATGGGAAAAATGCTGTTTGAGTTGCTATATATAAGGAAGGCCGCGTTGCCACTGATTTTAAGTTTAGTGGTGGAAACAACATTGGGGATGAGTGCTAAGCAGTACCTAAACCAATTGGCAAATATTCTGGTCAAAATGCAATCACAAGTATTTGATATAAACTTGGAGAAAAAAATCAGAGCAAAAACAATGGATGATAAGAACTAACTGGCTTATTAGAATATCTAATAGGCAAAAGAGTTGCCTATTGCGATATGCATGGTTTCAGGAGAAGAAATAATTTAAATGTGTTATGATTGGGTCCATTTGGGATTATTGCCAAGATTACAACAGATGCCTATTCCTTCAAAAACCTCTTGGATGGAAGGATAGCAAGTCAAGTCCATGCTAAGTATTCAAAGCATTGAGCAATAAAAAAAATAATAAAAAGAGTGTTCTTAAAGGACTGCTGAACCATTAAGATGGTTATGTCCTAATGATTTGGTTAAGTCTGAAAAAAGGACCTCTGAACCAAACTAGATGGTTAAGTCTTAAAAAATAAGACCCCTGAATTATAGAAAACTGGTAGGTCTAAGTATACTTTGGAACTAGTTTGGGGGAAAAGTAAAAAAGATGGACCTCTGAAAAGAGTGAAGGTTATGTCTCATATAAAAAAAGAAGAAAAAAATAAAAGATTAGTAAAAATACAGCGAAATTTTTTCAAAATGCACTGAAAAAATATCTCTATAAGTTTTTATTCATCATATCTTTGCCTTGGGGATTATTCTGCCTATGCCGCCTCTTTAGGGGTGAAAATGTATCACAGCAGAAGTAAACAAACTGTTAAAATCTATGTGAGATTAGACACTAGCGAGGGCTAGACCTACATGAGCTAAGTTTATTGAGTGGAGAATGATCCCTGTGAGAATGTGACTAGGGAAAGAGAGATAAAAATGTTGGTACTTGCCATATGCAATACCCTGGATCAGAGAGGAAAGCAACAGAACAAGAAGAGGCAGTCGCCAAATAACCCTGAGTAATACCAATATGGTACTGGGGCTGGAAGATTGGTCTTGAGCACTTGCTGATGAGATTTTCTAAGAACATTGGGCATATGAGCTGGCATCAAGCAAGGGATACTAGGTGAAGATTGCCGAATCATGCCCCCTATTAAATCCATCAGGGAAGGTACCAATGGGATGCGCCAGAAATGAGATAGTCATGCAGGAAGCAGATGGCATCCTGCAGATGACGACTACAAGCTTCTTGGAAGGGAAAGCAGAATGAGCAAGGGAAGTTGAGAGAATCTGGAAGCTTCATGGCCCAATTTTGAAGAACTTGGCTGGCAAAGTGAAGAGCATAGGCTGCAACATCTTGATCTAGGATGATTTGAGATTGGAACAGTTCAGAGCTATGGATAGATCCTTGGCTACTCAGGTCCTCAAGTCTGCATAGGGGAGTTCAAAATTTTTGCAGTTTCTTATGGCTAGCTCAGTTGAAAGAACAGCTGGTTTGTAAAACTAGCTGAGTTATAAGAGGAACTCTGGAAGAAAGTCAGATGCAATGAGGAACAATCAATTAAGTTTGGAGGACATTGCTTTATGAGGTTCAATAATGATTGTAGGAGTATCTTCAAATAGAGCTGAATCTAGGAGAGATTTAAAGTCTAACTCAGGAATTGATGATAGAGGGAGGAGTGGTTGCAAGTTGTTTGAGATGATCACTAACCTGGTTTTGTCAGAGTTGGATACCATTTCCATTAATTCATGGAAGGACTGGTCATGAATACTTGACTAAGATTATGAGTCCTGAGAGGACCATAGAAGAGGTTCTGTCGCATGGATCAACTCAGCAGTTAGAAGAGCTGAACATCTTTGTCAGACATGCTGTTGAGCAGTTATTGATACCAAGACTCCAAATTTGATATATGAGCTGGATGAGAGGGGGATGTTGGACTTTTATAATAGTCAACATCATATGCTCTGGATTTATTAAGCTCAAATTTTAGAGAAATTAATCTCAAATTTAATGAGATATGCTCTCCAGAGAAGAATTAAAATTGATATGAGCCAAAAAATTAATATGAGAAAATAACCAGAGCAAATATAAATTAAAGTTCTTAATTATGCCACAAAATGAACATTGATGGTAAGAATTTTCTTTTGAGAACAAGGAGGAAAATCAGGAAATTGAGGATGATGGACCAAGAATCCTGAATATGACGATAGGTCATATGCCCTGACAGGGGGAAACCCAGATCTTGGAAAAAGTATCATCATGAGTAAATTAATCATACTGGCACAACAGAATGTCTTGAGGATCACACTCTGAGTAGGTGATAGCGAGGAATAAGAGAAAGAGAGCCACATGCCAAAGGTTGTCCTTATCAGTGTTGAGTACTGATTGACCATACTCCACTTAAACTCAAGAAGTATTTGACCTGATGTCCAAAGCGATATTCTCCTATCCCAATCCTATTCTCGCTGGAAATCTAGTTTTTAGGGGGGATGGGTTAAGTTTTTTGCCCAGATTTACAGGTCTAGATTACCATGGGTTGCTAGGAGATAATTCCACATAACGAGTAAATTAGACATTGGTTGACCCCAATTCAGGTTAACAATGTTTGGGTATTTTAGATAATTCACCTGGTTCAAATCCATTGGTGATTGATCTGGGTGAATACTTAAGATCTTATTGTGCAGAGTTGCCAATGAAATGGGGGCATCTGATAGTTGATTGACAATTAACTATCAGGTATACCAATTGAGATCAGTCAGGTTTTATCATCAACTGATTGGAAATTAGGATCAAGTTGTGAGGTGAGTGATGCCACCTGTAACTAGCATATTGATCAGTTGGTTTGCAATCTGTCATAATGGGTAACAAGTTCCATTATCTAAGCAGATCGCTTGCCAAATATAGTTGATTTTCTGGGATCAAATGGAAAACATTAGGGACACATTTTCTCACTCTTTCCATTTTAGGTCTCAAAGATGTCCAATAAAAGAATCCTAACCAGAATGAGAAAGATCATTGAAGGTGAGATGATAAAGGGTTTTTTATTAGCAATTTCTGCTGTTTCAATGCTGAGGATTAACCAAGGGTTAGGCACCATATTCTCTCTATAAATTCCCTAGAATTCACACAATAAAAAAAGTTAATTAGCAGACTTTATTATTTTTTTCTATTCATCTCCAAGAAAATTATTACTGTGTGCTTGAATTGGAGACTATTTAGTAGATAAAGAGTAAGGATAGAGGATCCTGAGAAGAGAAGCTGTGTCAGGACTTCAAGGGAGGAACTCCAACCTGGCCACTAGTATTCAGGACCCAAAGCTCCTAGCGAGTTAATAGACCATTAAGGCCTTTAGTAATGCTTAAAAATGGAAGAAGTGAGGCAAGAAATGGTAATTTTATTAAATTGGTCCTTGAGTATATATATGATAGTGATGGATCAGTAAAGGAAATTCTCTGCATTGATTGCCAAATATGAATGGAATAAATAATACAAGGGGAATGGGCGCATTCTCAGTATAAGTTGCCAGTGCATCTAAAAAGGTAATTTGATTGGGGTGAGCACCAAAAGGGATTTTGATGCAATTTAATTGAGTTTTGACATCCTCAGCATTAGTTGCTAGTGTCAAATTTGAATTTTAACTATAATTTAATTATTGAAGCTGATCTCCAATACTTTGGATCAGGCTCAATTCAAGTTAATGGGGAGCCCAATCTAGCATCCACCCATAGGTGGGTTGCAACCCCTAGTCAAGGCTTCCCCCAATAAAGGGAGAATCATGACAGAGCCCTTTCCAAGCCTCAACTAGGGGTCAGAGCTGAGGTGTGGGTACCAGATCTAGATGACAGGGTGGAATGGGCCAAGGTAGCTGGCATAGTCACAATGGCAGGATCTGGCAAGCATCATTGGGGAGTGGCTCCAGCATTGGTGTAAGAGCTGGCATTGGTTCTAGGGCCAGCATCAGCATAGGGGCTGTCATTGGGAGGAGGTCCTGGCATCAGCGTGGGGCCAGCATTGGGAAGAGGTTCTGGCGTTGGGATGACATCTGGCATTGGCACTGGGGCCAGCATCAGGGTGACACTTAGCATTGGCACTGGGGCTGGCTTCAGCGTGGGGCCAGCATTAGGAGGAGGTCCCAGCATCAGGGTTGACACCCAGCATTGGCACTAAGGCTGGCATTGGCGTGGGGGCTGGCATCAGCATAAGAGCTGGCATTGGGGATGACACCCTGGTAACCTGGGCTTGGCCGCTCAGGCTAGTTTTGGAGGCTATTAGCTCCCATCCTGGCTTGCCCTCTTGGGCCAGAGGCCAGAGACCGCCCCTCCTCCTTCCTTTTTAGCTCTCACTGAGAACTCAGAGGCCCCTGTAGTGAGCACAACTGTTGGGAATTCAGGGGAGGAATTCTAATCTGACCCACTATTGTCAGGGCCCCAAAGCCCCCAGCAAGTTAATAGACCATTGAGGCCCTAGGTAAATCTAAAAATGAGAAGAAGATTACAAGAAATGGTAAATTTATTAGAATGAACCTTGAGGTATTTATATGACCTCAGTGGAATGGGAAAGGAAATTCTTGGCATTGATTGCCAAATATGAATGAAATAGATAATATAAGGGGAATGGGCGCATCCTTGTCATAAGTTGCCAGTGCACCCAAAAGAGTAATTTGATTGGAGTGCAAGTGCCAAAAGATATTTTGCTGCAATCCAATTAAAATTTTAACATCCTTGGCATTAGTTGCCAGTGTTTAATTTTAATTTTAATTATAATTTAATTATCAGAGCTGATCCCTAATACTTCAGATTATTCTCAACCCAAGTTAATGGGGAGCCTAATCTGGAATCCACCCATAGGTGGGCCGTGACCCCTAGTCAAGGCTTCCCCCAATAAAGGGATGATCCCAACAAGCTGAGCTAAGATGGGAATTGCTGCTGACTTCATGTCACCAGAGGAAAGGCTGTAAACTTGTATCTGAGTGTGGATCAAGTTAGGCGGATAAGGGATTAAATTATGACTGAGGACATCTAGAGTATTTTGAAGAGAATATTCTGGTCAAGTGTTGGACCTAGCCTTAGTGCTCTATTCAACTAAGGATAATAGTATTCATACTATTATTAATTGTATATCATTTATCATTAGACAACAAAAAGTGCACAAACTAAACCTGTGCAGTTATCATTTAGGGGTCAATTTTTGTAAATGAGCATTAAAGCCCCTAGATAATTACCATCTTTGATAGGCCTTACACTATAATCTACAAATGCAGAGATGAATACTCAAACAAATCTTTAGAAACTGGAGTAACTATTAAATATATATATAGCCAATTCCTACATTAGTATTTCTTTGCCAATATTCTTGGAGGGGGTGATGTTTTATATCAGAGCATTGGACATGAGAGGAAGAATAACAGATAATTGAATCCTTTAAGAGAATTGATATCTAGACATGAAAAGGGGTAAAACGAAATCACTACAATCAGCTATACAGAAGACTCAATAGTTGATAAGGCTCAACTCAACAATAGGAATTTTCTATTGGATTGACTTGAGCCCAAAATACCCAAAGATAAAATCCTGCATAATTGAAATGAATGATCATTGCAATATCAGGTGACCATTAAACTAGGTGGCACATGAGGTAATAAATTAAAACATACCCACAAATGGTAAGAATTAAGAATATATCAATAGTTTCTCTATATAATACCAATTTCTCATCCAATTAGGTGCATTCTACATACCTTTTTCCTTACCAGAATTATGCTATGAAGGCATTGTACAATCTGGATGTATTGCTTGACCAAGAGCCTCCCATCCAGATTCCTCCCAAATCAAATTTATTAATCCTTTTCCTTATTGGAGCTTTTATTGTTATATGTAATATATAAAACTTTCTACTCTTTACTGGGTAAAGCGATGCTGATTTATCTATATCTCTCTTAAGTACTTGACTTTAATAAGTTCCTTTTACCATTATTGCCATTTTACAGATACTCTATCTGATAAGACCTAAGCATGACTTGGCACCCACAAAATTAAATAAAATATTTGTTGTAAGTCTTAGACTGCTTCTGGTTTTAGCTCTCAGAATTTTTCAGATTCTGGTGGTTGATTCAAAAATAAACCTTTCAACAACCATCAGATTGAGTTGCTACCCTTTCAATGCTTGAGCTAACACCTATGTTTTCACCTCAAAGCCTATTGCAATCAATTAATTTGGGCCAAATATCTCAATGTCAATTTGATCAAGTATTTTATCAAAGCGCTCAGCCCAAAAATGCTTGCATATTATGGCCAATTTCCTAAGCATCAAATCTTGGCAATTGGTCCCAATTATTGGGAACACAATCAACTTACTTGTATACAAAATTGGTCAGGACTGACTCAAAGTTAACGTCTAAAAATCCCATGAACCATTAGATGAACAAAAAACAATCAATTTTCCACCCTAGGGTAAAATATGTTGATCCACGTAATCAGCATGGTAGCACTTGCACATGGACTGCCCAAAAGGGAGTACCTAGTGCTATCAAGGGAGAGGCCTGCCAATGTCCAGATTAGGGGTATGTCATCTACTTTAATTGGTGCAAGAAATTCACAGAAGGTGTATTTAGTCAGCAGTATGACTAAACTGAAATTCAAAAGATCCTAGGACAATTTTGCATGCTTTTATCACAATTTTTGTACCTGAAATCCTCCCAATTTTGAGAGTATTTTGCCACCAATAAACCTAAAAAAAGGTTTCAGTCATTTCAGTTTAATGGCCAAACTGAGGTAGTAAAATATCTGTTGAAATTTTGTGCTTGAATGTGGCTAGGAGATGCCCTAGAGATATAAATAGTGGCACATGGCCTAATGACCATTATCTAATAAATAGCTTATAATAAAAGTTGTATTTATTACATTTCTTTCCTGGTTTTCTCATTAAGTCCTTTCTTTGGAGAAAGTGTTGTTAATCTGAACGCTCCTAATCCACAGCTTGTATATCTATCTGCCTCATAAGAAGTTTCTGAACACAAAGGGAAATTATGCATAAAATCGGCTGAAAGAGTTGAGGCAATTATAATAGACCTAGTTAGTTTTTGAACAGTCCAAATACCATAAACTACAGGCACTATCAAGAATTAATTATCAGAACTTTGACCTGAATAGACATTCAGGATAACAATAGACAAGCAAGCGATCCTTGGATTTTCACAACTGGTTCTCACTCAATACTAGTTACATTCTCAAAAATAAATTCCCATAACTAGTTCCTGGTAGAATCAGCCAGAATGAGAAAGCGACAATGAGATGAAAACCAGTGACAAAGAAATCTTGAATTATTTTAATACCTTCCACCAAGGCTCTGAAGCAGGTACCTCCTACTCCCTAGATCTTATCACAGTGGGGGAGCTCATGCAGATACAACCAGCCTGTTTAATCTTACATCTTCAAGCGTAAAAGCTATGCTGGAAACCCTATATCAGGGCTTTAGGATTGGTACTTCTCAAGTCAATCCCTCCTTTGGCCTGTTCTACTACCTTAAGGATCAGGCACTCAAGATGGAGATATATATGAAGTACCACGACGCAACCATAGCATCTCTTGCCAGACGTCTCACAGACATTCAAGCAACTAATGAGTTCCTGGTTAACTTTGTTCAACCCTCAATTAAGCATACCCAGCGAAAAATTGCTATACAAAATCTGGAATTATAAAAATCTACCGTATGCAAGGGGAGGAACAATCTTCCCAAAATGCCCTGCAGGACAAGCTAAATTCCAGTTTTGCTGAAGTCTAAAAGGCAATTGTTGATAAATATGGGACTTGCCAATGAAGCTCATGGGAGATTAAACACCTTCAAAAAGCTTCTGAATGAAGGAGTCCTGAAGATAGCCGCAGAAGTTCTGGCCCACCATGGGCTATCACAAGGATGGGTACAAACCATGAATAACCGCTGTCAAATACTGGAAAGCCATTCAGATTAGCTATTGTCTCAATCAGAATAACTTACCATACATGCCACTTCAGGACAAAGAAATTACCTGGAGTTAAATGAAAAAGTTGATGATCTTGAAGAGCATGTTTGGGCTGAGATGGATACTATTAAAAAACTTTGAGGATCTTGCAGCAAAGCCAGCTGTCCCAAATAGGGATGAAGAGGATGCCCAGATCAAAGAGGAATTTTCTAAACTTTGGACTGTGGTGTCACGATTGCAGGCCAGAAATACTGAAATTACTCAAAAAATTGGGAACTCAGAATACAACTATAAACTGCAAATACCCGAGAAGACAGTATGGACAAAGACATAAAAAGCTTATCAACCAATCAAGCTTTATTCAAAGAGGAGTATAACAACCTTAAAAAAGAATTTGAATCCATAAAAAAGCAAGGCTGCCAGTGCTCTCCCAACTTTGACAAAAAAGAAAATAGGAAAAAGCTTTTCTTATTTGGCCAAAAAACAACCTGAAAAAGTAACTAAGGGCTGAATTCAGACGTTAGAATCTAGTAGTTTGGAGCAATATCATAAAATCAAATAATTGGAAATTGACACTGATGCAGAAACTGATATTTTGAACATCTATTTTATGCCTAGAGTCCTAGCATTAATACTAACTCCAGATACTTCCCAATGGGAAAGAGGGCCAATTATAAATAATGACACACCAAGATGTTCCAGAAGAAGTACAACCCCTATGCCCAAAATAGGGCGAGATGACTTCAAACCACTGAATTTACCAAAGTTTGATAAGGATGGAAACGTTCACTCTTTTCTCAAATTATTTGAAAAGTAATGAGAGGAGCATCAGACCATGTGAAAGGATTGGCACTGATTAACTCATTTGATGCCCATAGCTGTGACCTCGTTATTCTCTATTTGGGTAATGATTAGTCCTATATTGATGCCAAAATTGCAATAACAAAATTGTTTGGAGGACCTGAGAAATTAAAAACCCAAAAAAGAGAGCTTCTTAATATTGAATTCAAACAGAATGAGACTATTAGGACTTTGCAGATAGATTCTTCCATGAGGCACAAGTTCTGTGTGGGTGCAATGCAATAGATAAGTTTGATGTCAAGATTGCAATGGAGCATGCAATGATGCCCTTCTGTGAACTGCACAATGTAATGATGCCTGCATTCAATGGAGCTTGGAAATTTAAGAGCTTACCAATTACTTGAAAAGCTGTTACCATAATTTTAATACTCCTAATCAGGCCAAAGATCAGCAAAAATCCTGATTTTTGGGCCCAAAAAGCAACACTATGTCTAACCAGGAGAAAAATTTCCAAATATGAACCAAAAATTTGAGCAAAAGCAGAAAACAGGGCCAATTACTTACCACAATTGCGGTCAATAAGGGCAATTGCTAGACAATGCTACAGACTGTCCAACAAAAAGCCTGGGGTCAAATTTGCTCTAGAAATCAACAGTGACAATGAGGCGGGAAAAGAGCAGTTGGAGTAGAGGCAAAATGCTCTAACTCCACCAATTTTCAAACTATTCCACCTGATCCTGGTGAGCTCTTTAGGGCTGAAGATGTTGCTAAAGATAACCTCCACATATCATGGCTAATGATGTCATGATTGTCACTACTTGGGCCACAGCAAAAGCAACTAAACCCTTGAAAAGTACCAAAGAAGCCCAAGCTGAAGTATCAAAACCCTATGCAAAGCAGATTATTGATCAGGGTTTAGACCTCCAACCCAGATGTTTGACTGACCTACCAAAGCTTAACAACGTTCAAGTAGCCATTCCCATGAAGACCTTAGAAGATAACTTCCCAGATATTTGCTCAAGCCTGAAATTATACATGGATTTGGGCAGCAATCACAGTATTCATACAATAAATACCTCTAAAACTACTCTCAATGTACTTATGTGGGCATAGCAGTAAACAAGGTGTGAGTTCAGGCCATTGTTGATAGTGGTGCTCCTATCAATATAGTCAGCACAAAGCTGGTTAAAGGCTGAAAATTGCGCCCAATGTTGCCCACTGTCAGGAATATGGAACATCTGGAGCGCATACAACCAAAATTTCTGGGCGCATACAGTACCCTATCACTCATATTTAGATCCATTTTAGTAACAGCACCTGCCATAGTGTTGCCAAATACAAACTATGATATCTTAATTGGGACTGATTTCCAAAGAAGATACAGAGTTGTTACCAATCATAAGGATGATACTCTCACCATTCTTGTCCAGGCTATTCCACTTTACTATAACTGTGATAAGGCAGTTGAGAAAAAGAAACCCAGCCTACTCATAAATCTGGCCTACAAAGATGGAGTCATCCCAATTGAGTATTTCAAAGCTTGATCAAAGATAAGACCACTAATCACAAAGATTGATGAGTCAAATGACTTTCCACTACAATCAAATCAGATCATCACTATACCATCCAGAGAACAAGTAATTGTCCTGATGGGACTAACATTAAATATCCCAGAAGGACTTTATGGTGAAGTATATCAACCATGGTCTGAATCTCGATTTGAACCAAACATTGCCCCTGGTATTATTATTCTGGGCCATGGAGAAGTACATATCTTATGTGCAAACCTGCAAAATTGGCCCATCTCCATCAGGTGGCATCAAACAATCAATTTTCTTCATCTGTTCCCAACCATGGAAATTCACTCATTCCATGAGTTCAAGACTTTTGTTGAATTAAGGCTCCCAATAAGGACCAACTCAGAATAAATAATGTTGTCCCTGTAGCCAATTTAAGCAACCTGACCAACTCTGAGAAAGGCCAAGCTTAGGAGTTATTATCTAAATATTGGGAAATATTTGCACAAGACGATTTAGACTTATGATGTGCTGATGGTGTCATCTACAAAATTGATGCTGGAGATCATAAACTTATTTTGATTAAGCCCGATTAGATGCTCAAAATCATCAGAAGAAGCAGTATTCAAGGAGATAAAAATAAACCTTGATTGTGGCATACTAGTCCCTTCAAAAAGTCTATGGGCAGCACCAATTTTAATAGTGAAGAAAAAGGATGAAAGCAATTGAGTAGTCATTGATTATCAGAAGTTAAACAACATCACAAAAAGGACTTGTACCCACTGCCACAAGTCAATGATGCCTTGGATAGGCTAGGGGTTGCAAAGTTCTTCTCTGCAATGGACCTTATTAGCGGATATTACCAAATAGATCTTCCCAAAAAGGAGCGCAAGAAATATGCAATCATAATCCATGAGGGCCTATTCCAGCCAACAAGAATGCCTCAAGTGCTCTACAATGCCCAGCCACATTCCAAATGGCTATGGACACAATCCTGGAAAGAATTTGAAATTGTCATGTGCACTAGTGTACTTGATGATATCAACGTTTTTTGCCACAATTTTGATGACCATCTGGAACACTTAGAGGAGGTTTTAGAAGGTTAGCTGCTGCAAACTTATACTTTAAGCCCAGAAAATGTCAGTTTTTCAAAGACCAACTGGAATACCTCAGATTTGTTATTGATAAAGTGGGTCTTCAGCACCAACCCTCTAAGCTGGATGCTATCTCCAAAAACGAAATGCCCTGAATCCAAGTGCAATATTCAAGTATTCCTAAGCATGATTAGGTACTATCACCAATTTATCACCAACTTCACACAACTTGGAGATCTGCTTTTCTATCTGCTTAAAGATAAGGTCCTATTTGACTGAACTTCAGCTTGCCAAGATGTATCTGACCAACTATGATTGGCCCTATTAAGTGCACCTGTTCTTTGATACCCAGACTTTGATCACAAATTTATCATCCAAACTGATGCATCCTGAACAGCAGTTGGGGCCATGTTATCCCAAATTGGAGAAGATGGTGAAGAACACCCAGTTGCCTTTGCTAGTCAGACCTTAAACATTCATGAAAGAAACTACATGGTGATGGAATGAGAATGCTTAGCCATCATATATGCTTGCAAGCAATTTTGGGTCTACCTTTATAGCACTCATTCTAAAAATGTTACTTATCATGCTTCCCTAAGATGGTTAAACAACTTAAGAAAATCTGAGGGCTATCAGCCCACTAGGCATTAAAGCTTCAAGCTTATGACCACACCATCTGAGCTCAAGCTGGGGCAAAAACCAAAACACTAACTGTCTATCCTGACTACCCACCATTGCAACACTTAGTTGGGCCACCAATAAGTTTTTTATAAAAATGATCAGCAGAAAGTATCAAGATGAGCCTTAATCCATCCAAAAAATTATTGGATCTACAAAAAATAAAACCATCAAAAATGGGATGCTTTACAATATTGTCAAGGACAAAAAGTTTATTTTCCCAAGACCATTGGCTTAAACAGACCTAATAATGGTGACACATAAGGCCATAGGGCATGGCGGATTCAAGAAGATGAAAGAGCATCTGAAGCAATTCTACTACTGGGATTCAATGCATTTTGACATCCAAGAAACGCTAGAATGCTGTGCAGAGTGTCAAGATGAAAAACTGTTCTTAAAAAGCACATCTTACCAGCTTGTTTGCCTAACTTTGCTTGGTACACTGTATCTATTGACATTGTTGGCCTACTTCCAACAAGCAATACAAAGGCCAAGTATATAATTGTAGCCATTGACCACTTGACCAAATGGGTCGAGGCCAAGGCCATTTGGGAAGCTGGAGCAGCAACCACCACCAAGTTTGTTCTTGAAAACATCATCCACAAACATGGATGTCCCCAGGTTAGATCTGACTGATAACAGAACTAACTTTACCGCCAATGTCCTTGCCAAGCTCAACCAACCAATGGGAGTACAAGGTGTGCTTTCTGCCCCCTATCACCCCAAAACTAATGGGATTGTTGAGCGCACAAAAAGAACGTTGGTGAACATTATCCAGAAATTAAACTCAGCCAAACCATCTGAATGGAGTACTTATCTAAGTTTGGCAGTCTTTGTCTACATTATCTTCTACCATTTATCAACCTGGACGTCTCCATTTCAAGTATTATATGGTAGACACCCCTACCAACTCTGCTATATTTGGCCCTAGAGGATCCCAGAAAAAACACTTACCCTCAGTATGTTGAGAATATTGTGGATGCTTTTTCTCAAACTACAAGCTCAAGCCTTTAACAACAGTTTTGCCATAAAAAAGGCACAATATCAAAAGGACTCAGAGAATTGCTACAAATTGACTGAATTTGAGGTTAATAATGAAGCTCTATTTTGCAAAACCCACAGATTGGGCCAATTGCAAAAGTTTGACTGCATCTGGGTTGGGCCATTTAAAGTGATTTAGAAAACGTCTAAGTTTATATACACAATCAAGAATATTAGGACTGGCCATATATACAACCAAGTTTATGCAAAATTCCTAAGAAGGTTTAATAAGCAGGCTGATTAAGAAAAGAAAAAATTGAAAAATAGACAAAAACACAAAAAAAACAAACAAAAAAAACAAAAAAAAATATTTATATATAATTTTTATTCTAATTAATAATTTATTTTGTACTTGAGATTGAGGAGAGGATCCAACTTCAGAATTGATGGGCATTTGGGCTGTCATACTTCAGACTCATAGGGCATTCAGGATGAAGTTACCAAATAAAAACCCAACTCCATGCCCATTGGGTGTTTGGGCTAATAATAATAGATCAACATAGGCTGATTGGGAATCTTAGGGCTTATGTTTGAGTCAAGAGGGGGAAAATATCAGATTCTGGTGGTTGACTCAAAATTAACCTTTCAACAACCATCAGATTGGGCTGACTACCCTTTCAACGCTTGAGCTAATACATATATTCTCACCTCAAAGCTTATTGCAATCATATAATTTGGGCTAAATATCTCATTTCAATTCAATCAATTATTTTGTCAAAATGCTTGGGCTGAATATGCTTGCACATTATGGCTGATTTCCTATGCATCACGTCTCAGCAATTGGTCCCAATTATTGGTAACACAATCAAACAAATAGTGTACAAAATTGTTTGGGACTGACCTGAAGTTAACATCTAAAAATCACTTGAACCATTAGATAAACAAAAAATGATATCAATTATCTTCCCTAGATGAAATTTGTATGTTGATCTGTGTAATTGGCACAATAGCACTTGCAAATGGACCTCCCAAAAGGGAGTACCTAGTGCTATTGAGGGAGAGGCCTGCCAACATTTCAATTAGAGGTGCGTCATTTACTTTAATTAATGCCAAAATTTCACAGAAGGTGTATTTTGTCAGCAGTTTGATGAAACTGAAATTCAGAAGATCCTAGAGCAATTTGCATGCTTTTATCACACTTTTTGTGCCTGAAATCCTCCCAATTTTGAGAGTATTTTGCCACCAATAAACCTAAGAAAAGGTTTCAGTCATATCAGTTCAAGGGCCAAACTGAGATAGTAAAATATCTGTTGAAATTTTGTGCTTGTATGTGGCTAGAGATGCCCTTAGAGGTATAAAAACCAGCACTTGGCATAATGACCATTATCTTTTAATAGCTTATAATAAAAGTTATATTTATTTCATCTCTTTTATGGTTTTCTTATTGAGTTTTTCTTTAAAGAAAGTGTCAACAAGCTGGACGCGCCTAATCCACAGATTGTATATCTATCTGCCTTGAAAGAAGTTCCCAAACATGAAGGGAAAATTATGCCAAAATTGGCCATAAGAGTTGAGGCAATTATAATAGGCCTAGTTAGTTTTGAATGGTTTGAATACCATAAACTACAGGCACTATCAAGGATCAATCATTAGAACTTTGGCCCAAATAAATGTTCAGGATAACAATAAACAAGTGAGTGATCCTTGGATATTCACAGGATTTATGGGCACAGCATCATCAAGCCATAAAAAATGAAAGCTCAACAGTTATAGTGCACAGTATTTTTCTTGGATCTCTCTTGAGATATCAAACCCCTTTCTGCTGATGCCTTATACCCTTGCTTTCCACCTTGGTTCACACCATGCTTCATGAAAATGGAGCTGAGGAAGCATCCTGACCCCCTCTGCCATAGTCAACTAAAGGTTTGTTATTGCCAGCTTGGGTGGTTTTTATTTTGTTTTCTCTAATGCCATTTTGCTCACTTGAGTATTTTGGCCCATTTTTATTTTTTTATTTTATTTCTTTCAGTAATGTCCAACCCTTAGTCAGCTTACCTTGAATAAACTAAATTATAAATATAAATAGAATATATCTAAACTGAAGGACTAGTGAAAATAAAGAGCAAAATCTACAACAATCTGTATAACTTTTTCTAAAAGACCATATTCTACTGCATATTGCCTTATATTCTTTAAGTTATAAACTTTTTTAATTTAATTGCTAACTGATATATATATATCAACTTGGGAATGTATAAATAAATAAAGTTTTGAAAAACAGTATGGATACTTAGTTTCATTATCCTAATTATAGGCAAACTTCCAGACAACTGTGTTCTTGCAACTTATCATATTTATATTGTAACTAACCAAGTAACCCCAGCTTTGCTTGGGTTTATAATTTACCAGGTGATTATAATCAAATGTTTTAATTCTTATATTGGTAGATGGCTATCAATAAATTCAGAAACTGTTAACCTCATTGGATATTCCAACCTTTAACCACTTAGCCAAAGTTAATAAAGCCTGCTAAATTAACTAAACCATCAATCACTTACCTGAAACTATTGAGCCCATCAAATCAGCCAAAAAGCACCAACAACTACCCATCAAAAACCAATTGTTAAACCTTGTCAGACTTTGCCCTATTAGTTGCAAATGGAGAATGTTTTAGGTCAAAAGCAGCTAACAAGGGGAAACGTTGGCCATTTGCATATTTCTGATACTAACTCTAGTCATTTGAATGATACCACTAATGATATGAGCCAAAAGACCCTGGCCAATTCTCAGTGGAACCCCAAGAATTGGGGTAATATGTTTACAAATAGCACATGGGCAAACAACTTGAAAACGTGTAGTCAGATTCCTCTGACTTTGGGGCATTCATCCAACGGTTCTTCCCCTGCCACCTCTGGTTCAGCTACAACACTTGCGTGGGGACCACCCCCTTTATAGGTGTGGTGGAGGTCGCCCAAGGTGAAAGTATTTACCCAGCAGTGATTGGGTGAAATATATTAAAACATTACCAAATAGGTATATTATGCCCCAAAACCCCAATTCATATGTCATTTGCCCAAATGTTCCTCAAAATTCATAAGATCTGATAAGCTAGCATACCATATTTCCTAATATGGAATGTGGTTTCAGATATTCCTCATACTACTCTGAAACCCTTCTATTCTTGAATATTTACCATAGTTTAAATACTGAAAGTTAGTATTGAGTTAAACACTTTTTTGCTCTAACCCGCACCCTCAAATAAAAACTTAAAAACTGCTCAATTTTTACTTCCATTAAAAGAGTAATCTTTAAGTTCTTAAAATATTTTTGTGGATATTCCGCCACATTCAGCACCTGCAAGCCAGAACCCTTGCCGGATCCCACAAACTTACAAAATAGCCAAAAACTACTAACTGCTTATCAAAACCTATAAAAATTATCAAATTAAATGAATACTAAAATGCTCAGGCCAAATTGTATTTTAAAATTTTATTTGAGGTGGGCTGACCTAGGGATGATACCACACTGATTAAGGGATCGAAGAAATGGGAAAGGAGGATAAAACCCGGAAAACCTCCACGCGCGGCGTATGATAGGCCAGGAACTCCATGGACCACCTTTTGCTATCCGCTATTTCAGTTTGGGGTATTGGTGCGCAATTCCAACGCTCATAATCATCCCCTATCCAAAGTTCATCTACAGGGATCAAACTTGGGGAGGCAGTGGTATTGGGTCCATATTCTACCACTGGGGTATCCCTCCCCACTCAGCCAAATTGATATATAATTACTATTAGAAACATATATTATTTAGATCTTATATAGATCTTATATAAAATTTATTGTGATTATATTAAAAATAGCCTAGAGTTATTCCCTAAATTTATAGAATATTTGTGCCAAGTTTGGTGATTTTTGGTTTATTTGTTCATGAGATAGTGCATCCTATTTAAGCAAATAAACATAATAATATTTTTGTAAAGAGAAATTTTAGCCTAATTCTCGTTGATACCCAATTTTAACCAAATTCATTTGTGGGTATAAATTTTACCAGGTGCTCCTAATCAATTCTTTTTTATATTGGTAGATGGCCATTAATAAAATTAAAAAACAAATCCCATTGGATCATTATAAAACCACTAATCACTCTGCAAAAACCAATTGAACCTATCGAATTAACTAAAACATCAATCACTTACCTGAAACTATTGAGCCCGTCGAATCAATCTAGATCCACCAACCACCACTCAACCAAAACCGATTTTTGAGCTTTTAAATCAACAAAAACTACAAACCGCTTATCAAAACCTATAAACTTATCAAATTAAACGAATAAAACCAAAACGCTCACCTGAAATGATATATGATTGCCATTAAAACCAAATACTTTTTTCATTCTTATATATAACTTTTATAAAAAATTATATGATTTTTTTTTAAAAAATAGACTATGACCGTTCCCTAAATTTAGTTTTTTTGTGCCAAGTTTGGTGATTTTTGGTTCATTCTTTCAAGAGATAATGTGTCTTCCATATATATACAAACATATATAAAAGGCTGAAGCAGCCTTTAACAAATTAACAGAATACAGGTGTAAGGCGGAAGAAGAAATCACTAATTATGTGGCTGCTCTGGTTTCTGCTGACATCCTTCACAAAAACTCTCCTCTTGATCTCTTTGATCCACATCCCATGGATCTCCCCACTGCACTGCTAGCAGCAGTGGAGCGAGTATCCTTTGGGATCCAATTGGAGAACCCCCCTCACAATCCATCTTCCCCCTCTGATATCAGGATAGGTGTGAGCCTGTCTTGATATAACATGAGGTTAAAGTGGGTTTTTAGCTTATTGCTTTTTTACCTGCCTTTTTATTTTTTGTATTGGCAAGAAGGGTCCCCTGGTCCCCTTGCCTTGAATAAAACAAACATACATAAAATGATTTTTATATATATTAAGATTGTATCAGATAGATTTATGTTATATTTCATTGTGTATAGTTGTAACTCGTTATGTAACAAAGTTGACATAAACTGTACTAAATATTTGTTGTTTGAGACAGGCCAACCTAAAGGTAAAGACTACCAATGACCCGCAATAACATTGATATATATGTTTTATTTTAAAAAGTTCTTACTTCCAATAAAAAGAAACATTAACATAGTTGAACGATATAAATCAATCAATTGGAGTAATTACTCAGTTAGTTATAACTGATATTGGTAAAGAGGGCACAAAATCTATATAAAATTGATTAAATACTTTTAGCTAGATGCGCATAAGTTATAGTTTGAATAAAATTGAGGTACTAATTTATAACTAATACCCTGTTCATTAAGCATATTGAGCTTTTACTAAAAACTTGTAGATAATTAGAAGAGATTCATCATCTAGTGACCTTTTTACTAATAAACATATGCTTTAGTTTTGGCGAAAATCAATTATAGTTTGTGTTTTAAACTCAAATAGTCCTTCTATAGTTTTTTATAAGAAAGACATCTTTTTTATCCTTTTCAAATTAGCCATATGAGAAAGATTGATAAGCTACTATATATTAGAACACTGTAATAGAATTCCAGTGAAGCGTAAAACAGAAAGTATGACCCAATACTACCGCACAAAAATGCCCCATTACTTTTACAATCTATATTTTTGATATTTATAAAATAGAACATACACAGCCCTAAAATTATTATACAAGATAAACTACCAAATTTTGTAATAGTTAAAAATTAGGCTAAAACCTTTAATTAATCTTTATGAATGCCAATATAAATGAGCACAAGGCATGTATTTTGCGGAAAATTTTATTAACGAAGTATAAGAATTGCTGTTGATAATAAAAGGTTTTAGGAAAATTAAAAAAACAAAAAATGAACGAAGGAAACAACGTAAAAATTAAAATAGCCAATATACCGCTTCAAAGTGGCTGAAAAAGCCAGAAATTATTTATCCTTTAATCATTTAGAGTAATGAATTAATACGAACTGAATTTAATTAATAGTTAGTAAATAGGCTTACAATAAAAGTTAAAATAACCGAAATAACGACGAATGAGTTTGCGGCATAATTCCACTCATCAATAAGAAAATTTAAAGGATAAAAGTACGCTAACTAAAAGTTGTATTTTATCATCCTTGAATTAAAGAAAATACTGAGTTTAATAGCCGCAATATACGTCGTTTAGCTGCTTTTATTAAAAGCCTAAAGCGAATATCAAACAAGATAAAACAAATGGCATAAAAAGCTGTAATAGAAACGTACTGATGGCTATATAGGCTTTTAATAAGCAAATAGCTAGAATTTTGTAAAAGCACACAGTTTCAGATGTTGATATTACCTTATTATACACTTAACATAAAATTACAGAATAGTATATTAAAAAGAACGAACAAAATAAGTGATAAAATTAAAGAAAATATTAATGATTGAACAGCTTAAAAGTCAGACTGAACAAAAAGGCTGAAAATTTGACTATAAAAAACCGTAGATAATGCCAAGTTGTTGTAAATTGAAAAAGTAAAAAAGCCATCGGTGTTAGTTGACAAGACTAAGAAAACATATTTATCAAACTTAGTTAAATTCAACTAGATCATTGATGTTTTCTGTTATAACAGTCACCTGCTGATAGTGATCATAAAGGGTTAGGTTAATAATTAATCTTATGGCAAAGCTTTAAGGTTTGCAGCAATATTTGTATTCAGATAATTTTAAATCAATAATTATGGGGTTGATTTTTGATTTTTGGTTTATCTCAAATAAGATTTTATTCATTTAAACATGAACTGGTTTCCCGCTGCCTCCCCGAATTCGATTCCGGTACAGGAACTTTGGGTAGGGGACAATTATGACTGTGTTGGCGTTGCGCACCAATGCCCCGAACCGAGATAGCGAATAGCAAAGGCGGTCCATGGAGTTCCTGGCCTATCATACGCCGCGCATGGAGGTTTTCCGGATTTTATCCTCCTTTCCCATTCATTCGATTTCCCCTTAATCGGTGCGGTATCGTCCCCAGGTCAGCCCACCTCGAATAAAAATTAAAATTAAAACATGAATTGATTTAAAAAAGGCCTGATTAGATCAGGTGAGTATATAATAAATATAGCCACTTGGACTAAAAATTACATCATCAAATATCGAGCCAAAACAATTCACAAAGCAGTAAAATGATGTGAGACAAGTTTATAGAACTTTGTGTATATTGAAATTCTAAAGGGAGCCCTATCATAGATCAGGTGGGGTATATAATTAAGTTAAAGGATCAAGGTTAGAAACCTTAGAGAGATCTTAGTTTACACTTCCTTCTCCACTTTAATCATCTGATCTGCAGTTATACATTATAAAACTATTTAATATTAATCTAGGATCTAGATAAATTGTTATTATTTTTAGATAATATTTTTATTGTTTTAAATTATATTATTTTAGCTGCTAAATTATATTATAGATATAATATAAAGTAAAGTTATATTTAGGTTGGCTCTTGAATAAATTTGAAGTAAAGATAAATTATATAGTAGTAATTGAATTTTTACTTTTATATCAACCAATATTATTCTAAAAGAAGGGAGGATACCCCAGTGGTAGAATCCCTCTCTCTCATAAATATCACTTTTTATAACAAAAAGTGAATTGAACAAGAACTGAGAGAGCAACCAACTGCCATACCACAGTACAATTTTATAGACAGTGAACAAAGGCCAACCAACCAAGCGTAGGGAAGGCAAGCCACCCATCTGTGTGCAGCATATAGAAATGGATGACTTGCCTGCACCAATAGTGAGTTTTATTAATAATAAAACCAAGGTCATTGAGATGGACAAACCATCTGCTGACCTTCCCGCTGGCCCAAGCCCTGACATGACTAGAAACAGGGCTGGGCATTCCACCACATATGTACCAAGTAATGAACTGGTGACACAAACAACTACAAAATGAATGAATGTGGAGATGGGTCATGGAGCACTAATGAATAGTGCGAATGACAGGGTTGACTCCTTAGGATTGATGCCCACCAACACCCAGATGACAAACACAACCTTCCAGGAGTGAGGGCTGATGCCAAGAACAGCGGAGTTGGGAATATTCCCCAGTGAACCTCAATTAGCAGGGGGACTGGGATCTTGCAGGGTGAGAAAACTCTTGCCAATAAAGTAAAAAATCTGGATGAGGTATTGGTAGGATTTGAAACTGACTCAGATTCAAATAACAAAAATCAGTGATTTAAACTAATGGAGTCAAGCAATAAAAAGTTTTCTACTGACATGGAGAAACTTACCAAATCAGCTCAGGGTATTCAGGTGAAGAACAAGTCAGGCGCTAACCCCAAAACAGCCTGGTCAGGGGGGCAAATGGTCCCCAACCAAAATTGATTTGGTAGCATGAGTAACTCATCAGGCAGAATACCCAATACATAATTGGGTGCAATCCCCAATGAAGTTATTCCAATAGGGAGCTATAGCTCAATAATGTATTGACAGCTGATCTCAAATATCCAATCACCAAACCAAGATGATCCCTTGAAGATTAACCAAGGTTGGGGTGACTCTATATTGGTAACCAAACTGGAAGCAGATATAGCATATCGCTATTATGAATGTGCTGTGTTCAAAAAATACTGGTCCACAATGCAATACATTCTATCAGGCGATCATTTGCCTCTGGGTATACATCCATTGCAGGACCTGTTCTTTACAAAAACCCTGAGAATAGCTCAGATCTAACTATGAGCCTTCATTTACCAGTATTGTGTATGGGTAATTCACTGTGCGCTCATCACCAAGGTTATGAGCAACAAGTGCCCCCATCACAGAGGTTTGGTATTGAAGACCATTCGGATTATCTCTGATCAGCTCTGCCAGATCTCAAAGTTCTCGTGCATAATCCCCAGGTATTATAAGGCCACACGTTTGGCTTTCCCCACTGGATTGCTCATCGCACACAATGAAGCTACTAATCATCTTAGAATAGTATGGCCTGTAAGCCTGCCACTGCTAGAACTGTGGCTAGCGATGGTGATCGCCAATCAGCAATGGTTGGAGGTGCTAGAACTTTAGCAGCCCAAATCCCCATCTTTTTTTACCCTCAGCCAAATTGCCTATATTCTGCCCTTCCCTCTTACTTTCCCTTAAATTTATTTAATAAAGTATGGAGTTTTTAAAAAAAATACCCCAGTGGTAGAGTATGAACCCTCTACCACTGCCTCCTGAGTTCAATCCCAGTAATGGACTTTGGGTAGAGGATGATTTTGACTGTGTTGGTTTTGTGCACCAATGCCCCAAACTGAGATAGCAAATAGCAAAGGTGGTCCATGGAGTTCCTGGCCTATCATATGCCATGCATGAAGGTTTTCTGGGTTTTATCCTCCTTTCCCATTTTCTTCACTTCCCTAATTGGTATGGTACTGTCCTCAGGTCAGCCCACCTCAAATAAAATTTTAATTTAAATTTAAATATTATTCTAAAAGAAGCTCTAGATTAAAATAATCTTATTTGATCTATATTTTTAGCTAGTTAATTATATGATAAGATGATACCATATAAATTTTTCTTAATTAGGTAATAAAAAGCTGATTGATCATGTTATGATTCTTTATAATAATAATATATTGCTCCTAGATAAGTTACATTTTTAATGGATAGCATTGTGAACATTTTGAATATTTATAGCTATAAATACTATATAATCATATGTAATTCTTTTATAATTATAAAATGAATTGAAATTTTTTGAATGTAATTCTCCTCAATCTGTAGCTGTGAACTGGGCAAGTATTATCAGTTCACTTATTATCCTTTCATATATTATATTTCTAAGTAAGTTATTTATATTATATAGATACTAATATATACTAAAATTTAGAAGACCAGTCTATTTAGATTGAGTGTCACTTAAGATTCAGGTTGCTATTGCAATTATTGATATCATCCATTATTTAAACTATATTTATGGTTCAAATTCAGGTGAAGATTTTTATAATTTTGGTGCATTTTTATATTCCTTTACCTTTCATGCCAATACTTTCTTAAATGCTGCAATTGCTTTAAATTTACAAATCATCTATCTCCATGAATGGATCCCATTTCAGCATTTCAGATTTTATCTATATATAATCCCAATTCTACTTGCTATGACTATAGATCTAGTGCCAGTTGATAAGTCCTTTTACTTATTACTAATAATGTAGCAATGAATGCTTATGGAAGATCATATGAAGGCTTTTGCTATCTTAAGCTTGGCTTAAAAAATTGTGAAATGATGAAGACTTTCTTACTTTATGCAACTAATCTTCCACTATTGATATACTGTTTTATTATTCCTGTCATTCTGATGCTTAAGCTTTTTTTAACCAGAGTAACTATGAAGATATCCAAGACATAGAAACACACCATCTTTTATTACCTATATGGAATCTACTATCAAGAACTCTAGAATTAGAGTGTATGAGCTTTATATCTAAAATAGCTAATTTCCTTTTAGGTCACTTTATCCTTTAGCTTGCTCTTTATATCATATAGAGACTATATCAAGCAACATCTATATCTCTTTTTTTAACCATTCTAATCCTGCAATTATTTCTTGGGCATATTTCAGCCTCAGTATCTATGGCATAGTAAATATTCTCTATTTTCTACTTGATCCTTATATTCAAGAATCTTGGAATCCTCCACAACTTCTCATTGATGAGCAAATCAATACAGATTCTGAGCAGGAACTAAATCCTGATACTAAAAAAACAATTTCACGTTATAACTATTGTAATAATGAAGAATTAAAATCTGATTTAGTAAGTGCTCTCAAATCAACAAGCATCAAGTTCAAGGTCAATTAGATCAAGTACTATAACTGGTAACTTAAGCCAAAAACAGCAAGCCAAGTCTGAAAAGCCAGGAAAGCCTAAGAAAAGTGTTAGGTTTGACCTTGAATCAACAAGATATTATATTGTATCAATTTTTATCCCTGGTGCAAGGAGTTCTGATGAGTATAGAAGAGAGGTTTGGCATACAACTGATCTTCATTTGGATATAAGAAAGCAATTTAGGCTCAATTGATTAAAGTTTACTTTTTAAAATTAATTTTTATTGATATTTTAAATTTATTCTACTTGCTATGCTATAGAAAAATTTGTATATAAATGAACACAACTGAAATTTATTCAGCTTAAAGTATAGATAAATATAGGTCAAAGGAAAATAAAGATATGGAAATTGGCATGAATGTATTAATTGATACATAAAGATTAAGCACATATATATAGAAACTTAAGGTTATAATCATATATATTTTTACTCTCATGAAATGTCTACATTTTGAATCATATATAATGTTATCTGAACAAAAAGTACATGTGTTAGGATTTTTGCCCATATTCCAAGCCTGATAGATTACCTGGTGTCGCTAAGGGAAAATTCCTAAAGCAAAGTGAATTGGATATCAGTTGGCCCAAATTTTGGAGGAACTACGTTTGGGGGATTTTAGGATATTTGCCTGGTCATATCTGTTGGGGATCAATCAGGATGAATACCTAATATCTTATCAGGTGGAGTGGCTGACAAAATCGGGGCATCTGATAGTAATTAACTATCAGGTGTACTGATTGGGAAAGGATGGGTTTCATCACCAAATGATTGGGAATGAATGGTGAGTTGCGAGGCAAGTGATGCCACCTGCAACTAGAAAATCAATCAATTGGTGAAGTGACATGCCATAATAGATAATAAGTCTAATTACCTAAGCAGGTCACTAGCTAATTATGGTTGGTTTGCTTGGATCAAGAGGAAAACGTTAGGAACATATTTTCTGACTCTTTCCATTTGAGGTCTCAAGGATGTCCAATGACGGAATCTTAGCCAGGATGGGGAAGACCATTGCTGCTGATATGAGGAAGGGTGATTCAATGGCAATGGCTGCCATTTCATTGAAGAGGTTTCAACTGAGGGTTAGATAGCTAAATCCCCTATAAATTCCCTAGGATTCACTATAATAAAATAAACTGATATATAAAAATTGGATACATATTAATACATTAGAATATTATTAGTTTTATTGTAGATTCAGTTATAGTTAGACTATCAGCATCCAGTGTGAATTTTCATCTCAAGGATATTATTGCAGAAGGTAATAATTGGTTGAGACTCAGAAGAAGAATAGAGATCTAAGCAGGTGTCATGGAAATGGCAGAAGAAGTTTAGACCAGCCTGCCAGTTGAGATGTGTAAGCACCCAAAAAGCAAGCCAGAATTCCAGAGGCATTGCTGACTGAATGACTTGATATGGAGCCAGG
Organism: Massospora cicadina; assembly: GCA_022478985.1. NCBI lineage: Eukaryota > Fungi > Entomophthoromycota > Entomophthoromycetes > Entomophthorales > Entomophthoraceae > Massospora > Massospora cicadina. Next base: position 9,920 of record JAKSZP010005294.1, on the reverse strand, counting down.
CATTAGGAAATGACAAAGTGTTGGTGCAGTAACATGGTGAGAATGATCCTGATGACGAACCACACTGAACCCACTCCCAACCCAGGGGGTCTTGCTGCAGGGGGTGGAATTACTGAGATGGTCTTATTGAGATCCTCAACATATGGTGCCATTTTAACTGGGGTGGCAAGGAGACAGATTCTCTCTTGCAATTGGTGGATATACAGCCACAAGATACCCATATATTGCTGCCAGAAGTTAGTGATAATGGGGTTGTAGAGCCAAAAATATTAGACTCGCTGAACCCAATTGATGATGGAGGGGGCCATAGTGACCAAGAGTACTGGTAGAGCTCATCCAGTATATGGACTGACAGGCCACCAGGGAAATGCCATTAGGGATGCAGTCAGAAGAAATAATAAAAATTGTTTAGTTTTTTTGATAAAATTTATTTGAAGGAAAAGGAAGAAAATTAACCAACAATTTTCTCAGTGCTATGCAACTGATTAAATAGTGGTTGATTGGGATAGTGACAAGCTGGGATCAGGTCCTACAATTTTGATCTAACCAGCAAATTGTTCAGAAATGGGCAGGTCTGTTCCTTGAGAACTGACATCACAAAATTTGGCAGTGGGCTGAGTCGCTGTCAGTTTGACCACAAATGTCTGAACTGGGGCTCAGCTAAGTTTTAGGTGGTTGGCATGACGGCTTTTGGCCTAATGAGTGATGGGAATCCCCCAAGGCCACCCTATATAGGGGTGGGTCCATTTGGTTGGGAACAGGTTCAGGATGCCCAACCCGCCCATGCTTGATCACTGAACCATCCATTTGGGCAATGGCATCACATCAGCTGCAATGCCTGAATTGCCAACAGAGGGCTTCAAACCCTCGTCAATGGTGCCCATTGTTATTTATATTGGTATATTGATTGAATTGGAACTGTTGGGCATTCCAGCTGATACCTCAGTCTTCATGCCTTTTCAGCTATTTGAGATTTGGGCATTGGCCAGATTGCCACTCAAATTAGATCCAACCAATCTCAATTTGACAATCTTGGAACAGATTTCACTAATACCCTGCAACAGTTCTGCTGAGATAAGTGTGGGTACTGGGGGTGGGATCTAAAGTGGAAGAGCTGTCACCCACTGCTTGTCTACTACATAAGTGAGATCACCCTGAGTAACGAGGGGTACCGCCAACCTCTTCAGTGTCTTTGTTACTCAGGAATGGGAAGATGGCCCAATCAAGAGCCAGGGGATATTCTCTGTCATGGTTGGATGACTTAATAGTATAAACTAATGCTAAAGATAAGGCTGGGTGACAGGAGGCCCAGAAGGTGAAACTTTAGGCTCTTCCTGACCTGAAACACACCTTAGATCAACGCTGGGTGCAAGTCAAGCATAACCAGGTTGATACTAATGGGGTGAAAAACGCCCAGCCTCTTATCTCAGCCCAGGCATTGAAATGAACGATTTATGTTACAAACAAAGACAGTTTGATTTGGTTAATTGGAGAGCAAGGGTTCAAATCCCATTAAAGTTATGAAATTTTAAGTTCAGGTAAAATATGGCTTCAATCAATTACTTGAGTGAAGGCACTTTTGGTGTATTTTACTAAAACAAATGGAAGCATCTGTTTATTGGAGCATTAAGGCTTGGGCGCACTTCTGCAGAACCTGAATTTCCCCAGCCCACTTTAAATATGTTTTTTGCAACCAACATTCCTTGTTGGTCAACTCTCTTAAATAAATTTACCCATTATTTTATGTTTTACTCATGGTCCCTTGGGCAAACTTGGTGGCGGACCTCTTTGGGGAGGTCTCCAACTACGTAGGCCACTACCTTTTATCACAATTTACCAAAATCCCAGGGGCTCCCTCGGGCCACCCAGGTTCCCTCCAGATCGAGGCACCCAAGCCCCCTGACGCCAAGTTACACTTGATTATGGACTCCTCTCTGGGGTCCGCTCAAGCAGTTATGTTCCTCACTTACCTGGTACTATATGTTGTGCTCTACACCCTTGCTTGGGGTACCTTTTGCACAGGCACCATTTGAGGTGTCTTCTTTCCTTTTTCTTAATGGCTAGTTCCCTAGCAATGTGGGTTTGCATCCCACATCACCTTGCTGGGAACGAGAGAGTTACAGACACTCTCTTAACATTAGTCAACCAACTTTTATATTATATGTGCATAAGAATTATCTGTGTGGGACTTTCATTATTAGTAAATTGGGTGCGCTGGCCATTTGTCACTGCCACAATGGTGCTCACCACAGTTTTCTCATTTGGTTTTGTATTGGTGCATCTCAGCGTTATTCTTACAACTACCAATTGGGAAGTGCCCACCCTTCCTGCTCGTACCTGGTGGTCTTGGACTTTTCATGATCCTAATGTCATGATTCCCCACCTTTCTCCCAAGATTTACTTGGAAATTCATCAGGCCTTAGCTTACCTTGAGCCAAAACCCTCATTAGGGAAAAATAATTCGTCTAGTTCATGCCCACTTTTGTAAGGAGTGGATCTGTTGTCCCAGTTGTTTCCCAAGGCGGGTGACTGGGTTTTTGTGGTACTCCACACACAGCCGCTCTTGTGGTGAGCAATAGAGGGTTTGGAACAGGTCTTGGAGCAGAATCGACCTGATGAAGCATCCCTTATTCCTTCTTTGAGTTCTTTTCTCTGTGTCAAGCAGGTTGGCTGATGAAAGCATACTTGAGTGAATTCTGCAAAAAGCCCAGGCTTTGCCATTAACTGATGAGGTTAAAATGTCATTTCTCCGTTTGTCCTTGGATATATTGATGTAAAGCTCCCTGATTTGGCAGTCACCTCCTTCCAATTTTGATCATCTTGTCAAAACCCTTTGGGGTAGTTTTTCCGCCCCAACCCAGAAGGGGCCAGGTAATTTGGCCATCATTGGATCAAATCATATAAATACGGAAGCTGAAAAGTTGCGCGCGCCTCTTGAAATGAGGGAATCTTATCCTTCTAATCCTTCTACTTCTTCTAAATTTGGAACTGTACAGGGGTCTAGCCCCAAGAATGAAGTAAAGGTTTTAGGTGATTCCACTGCGATGATGCCACCCATGGTCATCCCTATAAATATCGCATCCTCAACTAGTGATATTTCCTTGAATTGTGAGATGCTTCTCACTGATTTTCTCCCCATCTCGGCGGAAATTGGGAACATCAGAGGGTTCAAACACAATTTAACAAAAAAAGGATTCCGTTATCATTTTTTCTCCCCAACACGTTTCTGAGGTGCATGATGAGGCATTGGCTCTGGGCTTGGGGGTGATGGCCCTGAATAACGATGCACACCAAACCCTTGGAATGAGTGTGGGTTCATTAGAGCCAGAAAATGCGTTTTATAATGTGAGCGATTTATCCCAAAATGAACCATTTATTTGAGCATATGATCTGGACGAGGACCCTATTTCAGTATATCAGATTACTCCTGAGAACCCTCGTTTGACCCCTACCATGATTAAGGGTTCTCAAGAAGTTGAAAAGGAACTTCGTCATAAATATAAGGATGTATATGCACCTGCAGAAGGTGTGGTGGGATATGTGGCCTCAGTAGTAAGAGTGGCCCACTATCCCTCCCCTTCTATAATTCCAAAGAATACCCTGATAGCTTGTTCAAGCCAGAGGAAGAATTTTCTGGTGAGTTGATGGCGTTTTCTGCGTTGAATAAATCCCATTCTGGATACTTCTTGTTAACTGCTACTCTTACTTCCTCTTATGGAAAGTTCAGCACAACTATTTTTGTGGATACTGGTAACTCAAATAATTTTATTGACCAAAACCTTGCTGACTACCTTGAGTTGAGTTACTCACCAGGTGGTATGGTTAGAGGGGGGCTTCTCAAGGTATCCCCACACTAAACGTCAGAGAGTCAGTCTATTTTCAGGTGGGTTCTTATCTATTGTCTGACCAGTTTCAAGCTATCAGAAACCTCTTGTTTCCTATCATTTTGGGTGTTGAGTGGTGGCGAAAGTTTGACGTCAGAACTAATTTGAAAGAAAACACTTTATCCTTGTCTTTGACAAATGGTCACCAGTTAATTGTTCCTTTGTCTGAGGATAACGCCCAAGGCAAATTACCCCATTGGCCCAATGTTCCCAGTCCATATCTTGCCCCTTTTCTGAAGCCCACTGTGGGACTTTCCTTACCTTTCTGTTTGAAGGAGTTGGCATCTTCTTTTGATGCAGCTTCAGCTATTACACTATCAGAACATTCTGAGTTTGATTGTGAATTTAAACTCACTGTGGATCTGGTGCGTATTTCTTCCCCCATATACCCATTGACTGTCCAGGAGGAAGAGGTTTTAGATGTATGGGTGAAGGAGCAGTTGGCCAAAGGTGCCATCTTTCAGTGTACCTCCCCTGTTTGCTCCCCACTTCTCTTTGTGGAGAAGGTTGATGAAACTTTACATCCATGTGTCGATTATGGAAATTTAAATAATGTGACTGTACCCAACCTCCATCCCATCCCTTTAGATTCCCAGATTGCACGCTATGTGGAAAAGGCAAAAGTTTTCTCCAAGTTGGATTGCCTCAATGCATTCAATAAAATCTGGATAAAGAAGGGCCAGGAGTGGTTAACCACATTCTGTACCAGAAAAGGGATTTTCAGTTCTGAGTTATGCCCTTTGGGCTTAAGAATGCCCCTGCCATCTTTCAACGCCGCATTGATGCTGCGTTGGGGGACTTGTTGGGGGTATATGAGGTTGCCTACATGAATGACATCCTGGTGTTTTCCCCTGATCAGGAGTCACATGCAGTACACCTTCAACAAGTAGTGGAGAGATTGAGGGCCACTTGCCTTACCCTCAAGATTAGTAAATGCGAATTCTTCAAGTCCCAGGTTACTTTTCTGGGCAACGTCGTTTTTGACCAGGGCCATATGATAACTACAGACAAGGAGAAGGGTATTCGTGAGTGGCCTACCCCCACCTCTGTCAAGGAACTGAGGAGCTTTTTGGAGATGTGTAAATTTCTCAAGAAGTTCACACCCAATCTCTCAGAGGTGGCAGCTCCCTTATATAAGGCCAGCGGTGCTGAGGTGCTTCAGTGGTCGCCCATTTTGGAGGATGCTTTTCAAGCGGTGAAGTGCACCTTGTTATCCACATCCATCCTTTTCCATGTTGAAACTGCCAAGGAGTTCATTGTATCCTCAGATGCTTCCAACTTTGCCATTGCAGCTGCCCTGTTACAGGTGGGTGAAGATGGGTCTGAGCACCCAGTGGGATATTTTTCTAGGAAAAAGTCTCTGCATGAGTTAAATTACGCCAAATATGGCAAGGAGTTATTAGCAGTGGTGGAGGTGCTGATTTATTGGCGTCACCACTTACATGGCTCCTCCCAACCATTCTGGGTATGCACAGACCACCGAGCCCTGTTGCATAACGTGCTCCACATGTTCTAACACCACGTCAGACCCGTTGGCATGAGACCCTTGCCCTATCTACATTTTTCTATGAGTTCACCAAGGGCAAGGAGAATGGTTTGGCGGATGCTTTGAGCCGCAACTCTGCTTTGGCTCCCAATCTAAAGGAGGTAGAGATTCACAACACCCAGTTGATGATTCCACCAAGTATGATTCTATCTCAACTTCCTAAGTCCAGGGTACATACGCCAGCGCTTATGCCTCTGGAAAATGCAGCAGAATATAGTATGTTTAGAAAGGTAGTTCTTTCTCAGCCATTATCAGCTGAATATGCTGTTGTTCTTGCTAAGAGCGCCCTGAATCAGGAGGACTTATCCAGGGGTTATCACATGAAGGATGAGATGGTGTGGTTTCAGGGGCGCCTATGGGTTCCTGCTGGACCACTGCGCCTGGAGATCATCCAGGACCATCATGACAGAATCACTGTTGGTCATCCTGGGAAAGCAAAGACCTTGGAGTTGATATGATGTACTTACAATTGGAAGGGCTTGCCTGTTCAGGTAGGGCGGTACTGTGAAGAGTGCCTGATCTGCAATCAAATGAAACCCAATTGGAAGCCTTTAGCAGGGTTGCTGGTACCAGTCCAAAAGGCTGAAGGGCTCTGGACTTCCCTCTCAGTGGATTTCATTGTGGAGTTACCTGTTTCAGATGGGTATGATGCAATCATGGTGGTGGTGGACCGCTTTACAAAGTTCGCCCACTTTATTCCTTGCAGAACAACCATAACTGCTGCTGAAATGGCAAGGCTCTTCGTCGCCCATGTATTTGCGCTTCATGGGGTTCCTCAAGAAATCATTAGTGACTGGGGACCCCAGTTCACCTCCATCTTTTGGGAAAAATTGTGTAAAACTCTTTAGATTTGCCCCTGCTGTTCAATTGCCTATCAACCCCAATCAGAGGGGCAGACTGAGCGAGTGAACCAGTGCTTGAAACAATTTCTGCGTTGTTACACCACCGCAGACCATTTAGATTGGGTTCCTCACCTTCCCATGGCCCAGTTTAGCTACAACAACACTTTGCATTCATCAATTGGTTGTTCACCCTTTTTTGCTAACCATGGCTTTAACCCTGCTTTTAAAATGGAGCCCAGCTGTGGCTCCAAAGTGAAAGCGGTGCTGGACTTTGGTAAGACTCTCAAGAAGGTCATCAGGGGGTGTCCACAAGCTTGGAGGTGGCTATGCTATTTTATAAGGAGAACGCTGATGGTAAGCGCTGAGTGGATCCAGCATACAAGGAAGGGGATCTCATGATGCTTGATGCTTGCAACATCACTATCAAGCAGCCATGCAAAAAGCTGGGTCCAAAGAGGATTGGTCCTTACCGTGTAGTTAGAAAGGTGGGTCATGCCTCATACCAGTTGGATCTTCCCTCCGCGTTTTAGATCTTCTCCATCTTTTATGAAAGCAAATTGACATTGTTTGAGGGTCCTCCACCTGTGACTCCTGAGGCTTATCTTGTGGATGGGGCGCCAAAATTGGAAGTGGAGGAAATAGTAGCCTCCCACTGGGTTAAGTGACGCCTTGAGTACCTGGTATTCTGGAAGGGGTTTGATGCAGCTGAGAACAGTTGGGTGCCAGCATGTGACTGTTTACATGCCCAAGACCTGATCAAATCATTCCATTATCGTTTTCCTGAGGCTGCTGGATCTCAGCCTAAGCTGGCCATTGCTGCTATGAAGTTGCCACCAGCACATAAGAACTTCTCCTTAGCAAACGCCCCTGGAGGGAGGGTGGAGCTCAAGAAGGAGGTGAGGGTAATGTCATGGTTGGATGACTTAATAGTGTGAACTGATGCTAAAGATAAGGCTGGGAAACAGGAGGCCCAGAAGGTGAAACTTCAGGATCTTCCTGACCTGAAACACACCTTAGATCAACGCTGGGTGCAAGTCAAGCATAACCAGGTTGGTACTAATGGGGTGAAAAACGCCCAGCCTCTTATCTTGGCCCAGGCACTGAAATGAATGATTTATTTTACAAACAAAGATGGTTTGATTTGGTTAATTGGAGAGCAAGGGTTCAAATCCCGTTCAAGTTATGAAATTTTAAGTTTGGATAAAATACAGCTTCAATCAAATTACTTGATTGAAGGCACTTTCAGTGTATTTTACTAAAACAAATGAAAGCATCTGTTTATTGGAGCGTCAAGGATTGGGCGCACTTTCGCAGAACCTGAATTTCCCCAGCCCACTTTAAATATGTTTTTTGACCAACATCCTCGTTGGTCAACTTTCTTAAATAAATTTACCCATTATTTTATGTTTTACTCATGGTCCCATGGGCAAACTTGGTGGCGGACCTCTTCAGGGAGGTCTCCAACTATGTGGGCCACTATCTTTTATCACAATTTACCAAAATACCAGGAGCTCCCTTGGGCCACCCAGGTCCCCTCCAGATCGAGGCACCCAAGCCCCCTGATGCCAAATTACTCTTAATCATGGACTCCTCTCTGGGGTCCACTCAAGCAGTTATGTTCCTCACTTACCTGGTACTATATGTTGCGCTCTACACCCTTGCTTGGGGTACCTTTTGCACAGGCACCATTCAAGGTGTCTTCTTTCCCTTTTTCTTAATGGCTAGTTACCTAGCAATTTGGGTTTGCATCCCACATCACCTTGCTGGGAACGAGAGAGTTACAGACACTCTATTGACATTCCCTGGGACTTACAGCGGGGATCTAAAGATGAAGGGAACCATGACTAGGAGATTGCTGCCAACTGTGTGTTGGGCTGAAAGAGACTGTCATCAGGAGATCTTGACAAAGATTGGGTGGACAGTAATACAGGGAATGAATCCCTACAGATATAACTTATCAAGTATTTAATTGGAAATACTGGCTGAAGCGTTGGAACTGATAATAGTTCTAACTCAACTACAGATAATAGTCTCCATACTATTATTGGATCATATATTCTTTACAACGTAAGGTGCACAAGGAAACCAGACCTGTGCAGTAAAAAGGTTACTGGGTTGACGACCAATAATCAACTCCTTAGTAAATCTTTACAAGTTGGTGCTCACTACAGGGGGTAGTTGAGTAGAAGAATCTATCAATTATGTTGTACAAAGAAGAGATGCGCAAGTTGTGGACCAAGATCGCCACAGTGAATCAGAATGCCTTAAACTCTGTGGACCATCAGAAGTTTGCGGCCTTGGAAGAGTGAGTTACCAAGGTGGAGGAAGGAGTTGAAAATGTAGCCAACTTTGGGAATGAGTTACTCGGCAAAGTAAACTTGTTAAAGAGGAAAGAAGGAGACCTCGTTTGAGAGGTCCTATTCCTGAAAACGGAATGTGAAGCAGATCACGTTAATTTGAGAAAGTTTGGTGCAGACATTGAAAAATTAATAAAAGAAGTAAAGGATTTGAAAGCCCACCGATGTGCATGTGAGCCTGATATGGCCAGTGATGCCAAAGAGGGAAGTCCTCAAACGATACTTGGGAAGATGAATACCCTGAAAAATATGCCAACTGCATTTAATGCTATTTTGGAGATGACGCCCAAAGTAACTCCACAAGTTAGCTGAGTAGCCAAAATAAAGAATAAGCCCAAAATGACTTGGAGGAATTCAGAGCAACACCAAAAATTGCCAACATTCTATCAGGATAACGTCCCAGAATTTTTCCAGCTATTTGACATGACCATGAATGGATACAGAGACCATCAGAAGGCGTTGACGGTCATGAACTGTTTGGACACAGATTGCCAGAACCTAATGTTACCCCACTTGGAGGAGGACAGCTGGTCCTATACCAAGGCTAAAGCAGCTACAATGAAGGAGTTTGGCAGTCCAACCCACATGTCAAAACGCAAGCAAGACTTTATGGGAATTCAATTCCATAAAGACAAGTCTCTTGCAAGCTTCGCAGATCAATTTTACCAGGAGTCACAGATCCTGGCTGGAGCGAAGATGTTAGATGACTTTGATGCAAAAATCGTTTTGCAAGAGGCTCTTCAGCCCTATCACAATTTGCATCAAATGATGTCTACTATGTCTGCAACTGAGATAACTATCTTACAAATGGTAGACAACCTGAAGATTTTAAGAGCAATGTTTGATGCTCCAAATAGAAGCTTCAAGTCCAATCTGGTCCAAAGTCCAAATCCCATGAAGGGAAGAAAAGGAGCAAAGGAGACTTTTAACTAAAATGTGCCAGGAAATAGGCTCAGGGATTTCAAATGATTAAAAAAGAAAAAAAAGTTCTGCTTCCAATGTGGTGGGAAAGGGAATTTCATCACACACTGCAAAAAGCTAAAGGATCAAATTAACATGGTCCAGGCTAAAGAGACAGCAGTAACCAAAGATTTGGAAAAGGTCCAGCTGCCTAGACAAGGAACAGTCTAGAGCGGCGGAGAAACCTGTTTTTTCCAATATCATAAATGAAGAGATAGATATTAGTGATCTGTTTGTAGATGATAAACAGGATCAGCTATATCATGTGGTCAACATGGATGTAAACGCCGTGACCAGAGCTGGGGCAAAGAAGATCAACCCCGAGATAGTT